>PVKA01011068.1:19189-62263 GCA_004027165.1 Ctenomys sociabilis | reverse complement strand
TAACGCTGTGCTTCTACATAATTCTATGAGAGGCAAGATCTGCACTAATGGTGGTTGGACAGGATATTATGTCGGCTTTTAGTGCTATGGTCATCCACTAGGTAAATAATTATTGAATCTTTGATATAATTCAGCTATAAAAAAACCTGTAAATATAATTTCATGTATGCACCTTGTACAATACCAAAACGTTATGAAACAGTTTGCAATGTATTAATTCATCGACTCTGTATGGTTAAGGTGTTTTGAAACTGTCTGATTGACATTTGTATTTCAATAAAATAAATATAAATGAAAAAAAAAAGAAATACAACAATATCTAAAATTCAATGAAAATTCAACCACAACTTACTGAAATATATGGGACGCAAAGAAAGCAGTTCTTAGAGAGAAAAATCATAGCTATGAAATCACACATTAGGAAAGCAGAATGGGAACATACAAACATCCTAATGCTACACCTCCAACATCTAGAAAAAGAAGAGCAAATGAAACCCAGAGCACAAAGATGGGAAGAAATCAGAAATATCAGAACAGAAATTAATTCAATTGAGATGAAGAAAACAGTTCAAAGAATCCACAAATCAAAAAGCTGGTTCTTTAAAAGACTAAATAACGTGGATAAGCCTCTAGCCCGCCTCATCAAAAACAGGAAAGAAAAAATTCAAATGCAAGCAATGAGGAATGAAAAGGGTGAAATCACCACAGACCCAGTGGAAATTCGATAGATTATTAATAGTTACTTCAAGAACTTTATGCTCACAGAATAGAACACACAGAAGAAATGGACAGATTCCTCGAAAGGTACAAATTACTAAAACAGAACCAAGAAGACATAACAATTCTCAATAAGCCAATAACAGACAACCAAATTTGAAACATAATAAAAAGCCTACTGACAAAGAAAAGTCCAAGTCCTAATGGATTCACAGCTGAATTCTACAAGAAATTGATAGAATATGTAATCCCAACACTCCTGAAACTCTTCAGTGAAATTTAAAAGAAAGCAGTCCTCACAAAATCATTTCTGGAGGTAAGTATTATACTGATTCCAAAACCAGGGAAAGACCAAATCAAAAAGAAGAACTATAGGCCAATCTCCCTCATGAACATAGATGCCAAAAAAAAAAAAAAAAAAAAAAAAAAAAAAAAAAAAAAAAAAAAAAAAAAAAAAAAAAAAAAAAAAAAATCAATGAAATCCTAGCAAACAGAATACAGCAAATCATTAAGAATATCATACACCATGACCAGATAGGATTCATCCCAGGGATGCAAATATGGTTCAATATTGAGAAACCTATCAATGTAATACACTATATTAATAGATAGAAATCTAAAATTCACATGATCATCTCCATTGATGAAAAAACACTTTTGACAAAGTCCAACACTCATTCATGTTCAAAACCCTACAGAAAATTGGAATCGATGGACTCTACATCAACTAGACAAAAGCCATCTATGACAACCCAAAAGCTAGTATAATAATGAATGGGGGGAAACTGAAGTCATTTACTCTGAGATAAGGTAGAAGACAAGAATGTCCTGTATCACCCCTCTTATTCAATATAGTTTTGGAATCATTAGAAACAGCCATTAGAAAAGAGGAAGAAATAAAGCAAATAAGAATAGGTAAAGAAGAAGTTAAATTATCACTATTTGCAGATGACATGATACTTTACTTGGAAGACCCAAAAAATTCTACGAAGGAGCTTCTAGAATTGATACAGAAATTCAGTAGCATAGCAGGATAAAAAGTCAATACTCAAAAGTCAATAGCATTCCTCTGCAAAGACTGAGAGGGACTCTATAGAAACTATAACTTTTACAATAACACCACAGAAAATAAATTACCTTGGAATTCACTGAAACAATGAAGTCAAAGATCTTTTCACAGAAAATTACAACACCATAAGAAAAGATATTATAGAGGATTTCAGAAAATGGAAACATATTCCATGCTCCTGGATAGGAAGAACCAACATAGTAAAGATGGCCATACTCCCAAAACTGCTGTACAGATTTAATGCAATCCCTATCATAGTGCCACAAACATACCTCCCAGACCTAGAGAAATCAATCCTAAAATTTATTTGGAACCAAAAAAGACCTAGAATAGTAAAGGTAATCCTGGATAATAAAGACAAGGCGGGACACATCACAATTTCTGACTTGAAATTATACAACAAAGCCACTGTGATAAAATCAACATGGTATTGGCAACGAAATACATGTGAGGATCAATGGAATAGATTAGAAGACGCAGAGGCCTCTGCAAATATACTCAGCCACCTGATCTTCAACAAAGGGTCAAACAAGCTTACTGGAAGAAAGACAGATTCTTTAACAAATGGTGCTGGAAATATTGGCTTTCTATATGCTGAAAATGAAACTTGACCCAGCACTATCACCATGCAGTAAGCTAAAGTCAAATTGGATTAAAGATCTAAACATTAAAACATAAATTCTCAATCTCCTGGAAAAGCAAGTAGGAAAGAACTCTTAAAGACATAGGGGTATACAGCGAGTTTATGAACAAATACGTATTCGCATTGGAAACACCTGTAAGAATCAACAAGAGGGATCATCACTTCTTGAGTTTCTGCACATCAAAAGAAATTGTCAACAAGGTGAAAAGACAACCCACAAATTTTGAAAAATCCTAATGAATAAGCACTCAGACAAACGTCTGCTCACTAGAATATATAAAGAACTAAGATATATTAGGGCCCTCGAATTTGAAGACCCAATCCAGAAATGGGAATCTGAGATGAATACACACTTCTCAGGGGACAGAATTGAACAAGTGAATAAATATATGAAAAAATGCTCCACATTGCTATTCATCCGTGAAATGCAAATAAAAACAACACTGAGATACCATCTCACTCCAGAAAGAATAGCTATTGTAAAGAAATAAATCAATAACAAATGTTGGAAAGGTTGTGGGGAAAAGGGAACACTTCTCCACTGCTGATGAGAATATAGACTTGTGCTACTATTGAGGAGATTAGTGTGGAGACTCCTCAAAACAGTAGGACTGGAAATCCCATTCATGCCGGCTATCCCCCTACTAGGAATTTTCCCAGAGAAACTGAAAATATCATATCATAGTGATATATGTTATAGAAAAATCTTGGAAACAACCAAGATGTCCGTCACATGAGGAATGTTTGAAAAAGGTGTGATAGTTCCATAAAATGAAATATTACTCAGCTATAAAGAATGATAAACCTGAAGCATTTATATTGAAGTGGTTTCCACTTGAACATATACTCATAATTGAAATAAACCAGACACACATGTGCAAAAATAGTATGCTCTCCCTATAAGAAATCAAAAGGAGAAATACAAATAGAAATGTACAAGAACAACTAAAAAGAAGTTAGTCAGATAGTTAGGGCAAACTGAACAGCATATGCTTCAGGGTACTAATCAGCCTTTCTTCTGGATGGTTATCAATATAAGTTCACAGATCAAAAATTGGAGACTTAGAATGGCCACAAGTTCAGTCAACATTTTGTCGCTAGCCTTTCAAGATCAGTGAGGACTCAGGACATAGGGGAATCTGTACTGTAACATCATGGAACTCAGTTGTGCCCCAAATTTTCTGATAGAGGATATTATGGAGCCACAGAGAAAGGTGATGAATGATCTACAGTGTAACTGGGGAGAATTTCATGGACAGAAAACTTTCTCTCAGGCTCTCAAAGAGAGCAAACTGGTCAAGCAATGACTGTGACTCATCCACATGGCTGACACTGGCGAAGAATTTACAGAGTAAGGTATAGGATTGCAAGATAAACCCTGAGGGGACTTAAGTGACCTCATCAGATACAAAAATTACATCTTTTGCTATATAGGACTTGGTTTATCTTGGTGTTAACCATCTGGCAGAAAAGTATAAAAATGAGGTATATAACATGGAGCCATAATAATAAGTTGAGCTGTAAATGGCTATAGTTAACAACTTCTTCAAATAACCCACTATTGTTGTGGAGTCCTGGACTGTGTTTGATTGTGTCCCAGAGTTCAAGCACCTGTTTTAATTTCAATGGAGTGCCCATCTTTGACAGGTCTAGCTAAAAAAGGGGAGATACAAATGAGGAATCATTCTGTGTTTGCATAAACAGTACAGTTAGGATAAATATGCAGTACTTCTGTATAATTCTATGAGAAGCAAGACTCGCACTAATAGTGGTTGGACAAGATATTATGTCAGCTTCTAGTACTATCGACAACCACTAGGAAGATAACATGGTAGAAAGTATTGGTTATTGAAACTGTGCTATAATCAGCTTTTAAAAATAAGTTTACAGCCCTATTCTGTTAATTCATTGCTTAGAGACTTCTGCTGTAATAGTATTTGTAAGTAGAATATCATGTGTGCACCTTGTATGACAACAAACCATTACGAAAACATTTTGCCATATATTAATTATTAAATCTGTCCTGTTAATTTGATTTGAGAGTGTCTCATTGTTATTTGTTCTTCAACTAAAAAAGAAATAAAAATAAATATTGAACATACAGAAATAATCACAGTAAAAAAAAAATAGAGCATTGTATCTATCAGACAAAGCTCTGCCGATAACCTATATCAGAATACCCCTAAGATAGATTTGTATAATAGGATAAAAAATTAGAAATTACTGCCTTTTCATTCTGGGATTATTCTCTTGGTTATGTATGATTCAAAAATACTGTTGTATGCAAAGATAGCTGAAGGATATATAACTGAATCAAGCACAATTCTATCCAATATATTATGCATTCATTTTATACCATAAAATAAATTAATTTGTGTAAGTCCGCACATGCTGACTGTGCTGAGAATAAAGACTCTAATCATGTGAATTAGTTTGCCTGGAGGAATAAAATGAGGTAATGGGCTTGTATGGTCAGAGTTTTTCATTCTGAGTAACACTTATCTTGCCTTATTACACAGAACAGCGAAGGAGAGAAGATGCTTATTTCATGTATGAAAGGTAGACTAAAACTTAGGACTCTGCGTAAATGTCCTACAGTTGCATGGACATATCCATTTATGAGTCACACCGCACTCATGTTATTGTTGTTTTCATTTATGTACTTGGTACCGAGTCTCATTAGGCAACTCTGACTCACGAGGATCCTCCCATTTTCAGCCTCCCCAGCAGTAGGATTACAGTTGTGTGCCACCACACCTGGACTTGTTTGCCAACTCAGCACTCCCCGGGGGTTGGGCTGGCAGGGCATATGGTCAAGAAGGATCAAAACCTGGTCCCTGCTCTTGCCAAAGCAGGTGCTTAGTCTGCAGAGCTATCTCTGCAACCTTAGCACTCTTGGTATGTATTCAAAAATAGCTATGTCCTGGGAAATTTGAATGTCAATACAAAGGTGTTTTGAGAAGATTTGACTTTTAAAATGATCTACTTACTTTCTTCTTTTATATTTTAATGTGCAGAAACATATACTCAAAAATAAGCAGATAAAAATAATAATCTTGAGAATTGTAGGTGGTAGAATAATGTAGGGTCATGAATCCACTCATTGGTGGTGCCCTGAAGTACAGGGCACTTGTACTAAATGATGTAAAGTCTGACTCTGCAAAGGTCAAAAGTTATTCACCCTTTTGTTGATATATTTTGTCTCTATTACAGGCTCTTAATTTGAATATAAACTGATACATTTTTTTCCTTATCCGGTATTCTCTTGGCAAACATGATAATGTGAATTCCTTCTATAAATTGGCATTTGTTGCAAAATATGATTCCTCAACAAATAAAAAGGGGCGATCATGCTGTCTCCATCACTTTCAGAGAATTGTCAATTAATTTTAAATTGCTGTCTCCCAAAATGTCAAGTATTACAAAAAAAATTTTTATACACATATATTTTCAATACATTATTCTTTCAATAAAAGTTATTTTGAGGTCCAAGTTAAGGAATAATATTTTTCAACAACTTGGCTGTCTTTCACTGTTTAGTTAGTCATGAAGTACCAGTAACAAGGGGTTACTTTCACAACTGAATAAGCTTGGAATATTGATTCTGTGTAAATGTGGAAAATATATTGCTACACATATAAATACCTCATTTATCTGCATTTTTACTGAATTATTCATCAAAAGATTCCACTGAAATTTGTGGATACTTTGACAGTAACTTTTTATCACATTGGAAAATTTATTTGTATGGAAATAACATTAGAAGAAATGAATTAAAATAGAATTTAATAATATGATGAACACACAGATAAATGGACAAAAGAAGACACGTGCAACAAAGAGATTTTCTAAAGTTTTCTCAAAACCCAAAACTACAAAATTAGTGCATGCCAAGAATTTGTTACAGGTAGGCATATTATTGAGTTTCAAACTTCAGGCTCTTGATTTCTACTTTTCCCATTAGATAATAAAGCTTTTATCTTCTGAGAGTAGCATAAGAAGGAAGATAGGATAGGAAGGAAGCAGAACCTAAGTTCGGCACTGACTTAAAATCATAATTAGCAAATATCTACTGTACCAATGGTTTTATCAAAATACTAGAATATTGATGTCTTAGTCATATTCCTCATACTGGAACAAAGTACCCAATACACACATTGTAAAAAAAAAAAAAAAGAGAAGTTCATTTAGGTTCACATGGTCAGCTGACCTCAAGGCAGAAAGCACATAGAGGAATGGAACAGCAGAAGAGATCTTTTCACTTCATGGTTGCCAGAAAGTTCAGAGCAAGAGTAAAGGAAGATCCTGAGGACGAGATTATACCTCTCCTGATCATGTTCCAAGTGACCTGAACACTAAGGTATTCAAAGTGTTAAACAGGATGTCTAGAACACACCTCTAGCCTTTTCAGAACTCTGGAATCAGAAAATCACTTTATCCATCATTGTTGAAAAAAAAATGGCCAGATCAATAGGGCTAAAGTGGCTGACTAGATAGAGAAAAGAAAGGGGAGAAGAGTTCACAGTACATAACATCTTTATCATTATACTATATTTTTGGTGGCAGCCTTGCCCAATACACGAGCCTTGTCAATGGTCACATGCAACTTACAGCCATCCAATATCCCTATTTGGCCCAGAAGCATGTTGAATGGATTCCACAGTCTGGCCGTGGAACTGAGCCAGCAGCCCAAACAAGTGTGGAAACTTAGCACCAAGAAAACTGTCAAACAAATCTGCCAAATAGCAGAGGACAGTTTTCAGTCTTGTTTTATTGTAAAGACCAACTTTAGGGAAAAAAATAGTAATCCAAATTCTAAAGATTATCCAGTCACTAGAATAAACAAGTAGTCAGCTGACAACAATACAGAAGTATAGAACACATTCAGTTAACCAAACAAATGATGAACCCAGCCACTGACCCTGCCAAGAGGTAGAAAATTGCAAATATTCTTACTCTAACACAAAGTAGGCTAACTCATTCAAATTAAAACCTCTTTCCATATTTTCTCCAAACAGAATGACTAGTAAAAAGCCCCACATAAATATAGAAACCAGGCAGTGATACCACTCATGCATGTGACACAACCTGAAGTCACAATCAGTAGTTTGAGAGTCAGTCACATTGTCCTACCTACTGGCAAATATGGTCTGTTTTCTGATCAAGATATCATATTTTGAAAGTCCATTTAACTGTAGTCTTGATGTTGGAAACAAACCAACAGACATCAATACAAATGAAGGAATATTTTGTATCTATATATTCAAAATAGGATAGATATACAACTACTTTCTCTTAATCCAGTGAATAGACAGAATTGTAATAGCAGTGTTTGTGGACAGGATATCGTGTCTGCATCTTGTACTATGAATAACCACTAAGAAAACAACAATATGGCATGTATTAATTATTGAAACTTGGGGCTGGGGAGATGGCTCAGTGGAATAAGCGCTTCCCTGGCAAGGGCAAGCACAAGAGCCTGAGTTCAATCCCCAGTTCCACATACACACACACACACACAAAAAAAAAAATAAATAAATAAATAAATAAATAAAAGATTTGTGAATAATTATTGAAACTTTCCTACTATTAGGTTTTAAAACTGTCTCATTGTTATTTGTTTCTCAATAAAATTATTCAGAAAAAAACAGACATCAATGACTACACAGACCCGACATCATCTTATCAACCTAAGAGCATAGAGATATCAGGCATAAAAATACCATGCCTGGAAATGTTGTCCAGCACAGAGGGAGAGGACATAAATGTGTTTCTAAAACATTAAATCAATATACCTTACCTAGAACTACTTTAAGGAAATGCTACAAAGAGAACTGCATGCTAAAATATTAAGATAGTAATTAATTTAAAAATGCGAGTATAAAAAACACTTTTAAAGGTGGACATAACAATCATAATAAGACGCCTCCTATCTTGTGATTGTTTTGTGTAGGTCAACCAAAACAGTACTTAAAAGACAAACGTGGACAGGGCGGCCGACTCCGCCATCCTCCTTGATCCCGCCCTCACCCACACAGCCCCAGAGATTGCCCCAAGACAGCACAGCCTACTCCGCCATCCTCCTCGATCCCGCCTGCACCCAGAGGGGGGCCAGAGACAGCATGGCCAACTCCGTAACCCTCCTCGATCCCGCCCATGACTGCCCAGCCCCAGAGACCTCCCAAGACAGCAAGACAAATGACAGCAGCCTACTCGATCTTGCTCATGCCACCCAGCAAAAGACTGGCCTGAGACAGCGGCAGACTCCAGCGGCCTCCTGGATCCCGCCCCAAGCTCCCCCAGCGAGTGGTAATTCGCACGACTCACCAGGCTTCCCAGATCAGTGAGAGTGTGGTGAGTCTGAGGGAGAGCCACTGGCTTCTTCCCACGCGTGCTACCCGGATTTCTGCCCCCAAGCCCTCCAAGCCAGTGACTGGCCTGAAACCTCAGGACATACTCACCAACACCTCCCCAGATCCCCTGACCTAAAGCCTGCTGAACGAGAGAGAATTTCCCTGATTCTCTAGACATCAAAGTTCAGTGAGTGTAGAACTCCAGGCCCGCCATGCCCGAGTGACATTTCGCAGGGATTACCAGCCCCCCACCAACCTTGACCCGGTGAGAGCTCCAGGCACATTGTGCCAGAGAAAGATTTCCAGGTGATTACCGGTCCCACCACACAGTCCAGACCCAATGCAGGTCGGCCTGGAGTGAGAACTCTAAGCCTGCCACGCCGGAGGGACATTTCTCAGCAATCCTCAGTCCCATACCACAGACAGAAACCCAGCACAGCCTGGCCTGTGAGTTAGGGCTCCAGGCCCACTGCACCAGAGGGACCTTTCCCAGCCTTCTCGGGTTACGGCATGTAGACCTGGACCCAGCACAGGCTGGCCAACCCAGTACAGCCTACTCAGTGAATAATATCATCCACTATTCTTTTGGGAGCCCAGAAGACCCACCAAAGTCCAGGCCCTCCCACCTGGGGAATGACCTGCCTGACACAGGAGGGCTGACCGCAGGAACCAACAGAGGGGAACCAAAGGAGCTGCAGCAAAAAACAACCGAACACAAGAGCTAGATCCAGGATAGGCATACCTGGAAAATCTCAAACTTAATAGACTGGCACCCGAATCTCATAACAAGCTAAGGTTATAGCTGCATCAAAGCTATACAGCAAAGGTCAAAGGTCAGTGCTATACAAAATGACAAAGAGAAGGGGAAAAATGCAATCCCAGAACTCGAGTCCATCAAGAAGGGCAGAGGACACTAGCTCAGCTGCAATGAATGAATTAACAGATAAAGCAGCAAAGGAACAACAAAAGAAAGCTATAGAGGAAATAAAACGAGAAGCAATCCCCCAAATTAAAAAAGAAATATCTGAATACATAGTATCTTAAATAAAGAAAGAAATCCAGAAACTTTGGGTGGAAAATCTATGCTCACCCAGAACAAGTGCAGAGAGCACCATTCCAGCAGATATATATGAATTAACAGCATCTGAAGCAAAGAAACAAGAGCAGAAATATCATGAGGAACTCAAAGCAGAAATAAGTTCTGAAATCGAAAAAGAACTTTTGGAAGTCATAGCATTTGAAATATAGAAACAAGCCCAGAAATATACAGAGAAAACCCAACTTGGAAGAAAGACAGCAGAAAAGAATTAATTACCTCTTAAGTAGACATGGATAAAAAAACTGAGATCAGAAATATGATGGATTCCTTGAATGAGCAATACAGAAAAGAAATAGAACACATGAAACACAGTCAAAGAGATGTAGAAGAACTGAAAATAGCAATCACGAGTCTACAAAACCGTCTGAGCGAAAGCGAAGACAGAGTTTCAGATCTTGAAGATGCCGGAGCAGCTAGTGAAAAGGTGAGAAAGGATCTCTTAAAAACAATGAGAAGGCAGGAAAAAATAATCCATCACCTGCAAGATGATACCAGGATGAACAATGTGAGAATAATTGCTATCAATGAGAATGAAGGAGTCAATGCAAATGACATAAGAAGAATTTGGGGAGAAATAATCCCAGAAAATTTCCCAAATGAGGAAATAATCCAACATCCAGGTGAAAAAGTAAACAGAACACCAAATAACCTCAACCCAAGTAGAAACACACCGAGACATATCATAGTTAAAATCCCAGAAATCCAACACAAAAATAATATAGTAAAAGGTATGAGAGAGAAGAAGGAGCTCACATTCAACGGAAATGTGAATTACAGCCGAATTTTCTACACAAACAATGAAGGCAAGGAGAGCATGGAGCAGAGTTCCTCAAGTGCTATATGAAAAGAAATTCCAGCCCAGACTATTATACCCTGCGAAACTCTCTTTCAAGTTTGCTGGAGAAGTGAAATACTTCCACGAGAAAGAACAACTAAAGAATTTCATGATGACAAAGCCACCCCATCACAGGCTACTGAAAGATTTTGTAAAGAGAGAGCACAAAGACCAGAACTCCATGAATGAGAATGGAAGGAACCCACTAAACAGGACAGAAAATTAAACACAGGTTACAAAGGAATAAACAACACCAGGCAAATATCATGACAAACATAACTCAACACATTTCAATCATAACCATCAGTGTAGACGGATTTAATTCTCCAATTAAGTGAAATAGACTGGCACAATGGATTAGGAAACAAAATCCAACGATATGCTGTATACAAGAAACACACTTCACTCAAAAGGACATTCATAGGCTTGAAGTCAAAGGATGGAATACAATACTACATGCCTGAGCACCTCAGAAAAAAGCAGGAGTAGCAATTCTGTTCTCAGACAGTCTTAACTTCAAACCAAGAATGATCAAACGACACAAAGAAGGCCACTATATATTGGTCAGGGGAAAAATTCAAGAGCAAGAAGTAACACTCATAAATATTTATGCACCAAACACAGGAGCACCCAGCTATGTAAGGCAAATCTTAAGGGACATGAAAAAACTTAACGTTTAAGAACACAATCTTAACAGGAGACCTTAACACACCCTTATCTCAAAGAGATAGGTCAACCAAAAAAAAAAAAAAAATAGCAAGGAAGTAGCAGAACTGAACCAGAGCTTGGAACAAATGGACCTGGTGGACATATACAAAGTGTTCCACCCAACCACAGCTGAATACACACTTTTTTCAGCTGCACACAGGTCATTTTCCAAATAGACCACATACTAGTCCAGAGGTCATGCCTAAGTATATGCAAGAAAATAGAAATTATACCTGGAATACTATCTGACCACAATGCAATTAAACTAGAAATAAATGAAAACAGAAACCAGAAAAACGAACTAAATTATGGAAAGTAAACAACGCCCTACTCAGCAATCAATGGGTTGCAGAAGAAATTCAACAAGAAATTCAAAAATATCTACAATTCAGTGAAAATTCAAGTACAACTTACCGGAATTTATGAGAAGGAATGAAAGCAGTTCTTAGAGGGAAAAAAATAGCTATGAACTCACACATTAGGAAAACAGAAAGGGAACAAATTAGCACCCTAATGTTGCAAGTCCAACAAATAGAAAAAGAATAACAAACAAAATGCAGAGCGCAAAGACAGGAACAAATCAAAAAGATTAGAGCAGAAATTAACTCAATTGAAATGAAAAAAACAGTTCAAAGAATCCACAAATCAAAAAGTTGGTTCTTTGAAAAACTAAATAAAAGTGATAAGCCTCTTGCCAACCTCATCAAAAAGAGGCAAAAGAAAATTCAAGTACAAGCGATAAGGAATGAAAAGGGTGAAATCACCACAGACCCACTTGAAATGCAGAAGATTATCAAGTTACTTCGAGAATGTCTACGCTCACAGAATAGAAGACACAGAAGAAATGGACAGATTCCTCGAAAGCTAGAAATTACCAAAACTGAATCAAGAAGATATAACTCTCAATAAGCCGATAACAGCCAACAAAATACGAAACATAATAAAAAGCCTACTGATAAAGAAAAGTCCAAGTCATGATGGATTCACAGCTGAATTCAAAAAGAAATTAATAGAAGATATAATTCCTACACTCCACAAACTCTTCAATGAATTTGAAAAGGAAAAAGTCCCCCCGAAATCATTGGAGGCAAGTATAATACTGATTCCAAAACCAGGGAAAGATATAACCAATAAGGAAAACTACAGGCCAATATCCCTCATGAACATAGATGCAAAAATACTCAACAAAATCCTGGCAAATAGAATAAAGCTAATGATCAAGAAGATCATACACCATGACCAGGTAGGATTCATCCCAGGGATGCAAGAATGGTTCAATATTCGAAAATCTATAATTGCAATACACTATATTAATAGACTGAAATCTAAAAACCATATGATCATTTCAATTGAAGCAGAGAAAGCCTTTGACAAGTCCAACACTCATTCATGTTCAAGGACCTACAGAAAATTGGAATAGATGGACTCTATCTTAACTTGATAAAAGCCATCTATGACAACCCAAAAGCTCATATAATCCTAAATGAGGAAAAACTGAAATCTTTTACTCTTAAACCAGGTACAAGACAAGGATGTCCTCTATCACCCCTCCTATTCAATATAGTCTTGGAATCCTTAGCAACAGCCATTAGAAAACAGGGAGAAATAAAGGGAATAAGAATAGGTAAAGGACTTAAATTATCACTCTTTGCAGATGACATGATAGTTCACTTGGAAGACCCCAAAAATTCCACCTAGAAACTCCTAGAACTGATAGGGAAATTCAGTAGCACAGCAGGATACAAAATCAATACTCAAAAGTCAATAGCATTCCTCTACACAGATAACAAGCACACTGAAATGGAAACAATAGAAGCAATAGCTTTTACAATAGCACCACGGAAAATGAAATACCATGGATTCACTTTACCAAGGAAGTAAAAGATCTTTTTACTGAAAATTACAACACCTTAAGAAAAGAGATTATAGAGGATTTCAAAAATAGACTGATATTCCATTCCCTTGGATAGGAAGAACCAACATCAAGAAGATGGCCATACTCCCGAAATTGCTGTACAGATTTAATGCAATCCCTGTCAAACTACCACCAACATACCTCCCAGACATAGAAAAATCAATCCAAAAATTTATTTGGAACCACAAACGACCTAGAATAGCAAAGGCAATCTTGGCCAATCAAGACAAGGCAGGAGGCATCACAATTCCTGATTTCAAATTATACTACAAAGCCACTGTGATAAAATCAACATGGTATTGGCAACAAAATAGACCTGAGGATCAGTGGAAGAGATCAAAGGACACAGAGGCATTTCCGAATACACTCAGCTATCATATCCTCGACCAAGGGGCTACACAAGCTCACTGGAAGAAAGCGAGCCTATTTAACAAGTGGTGATGGAAAACATGGCATCCTACATGCCAAAAACTAAAACTTGACCCAGCTGTATCACCATGCACTAAGTTAAAGTCAAAATGGATTAAAGATCTAAACATTATAATGAAAACACTCAATCTCCTGGAAGAGAAAGTAGGAGGAACTCTTGAAGACATAGGGGTAGGTAAAGAGTTTATGAACAAACATATAATCGCACAGGAAGCACTTGAAAGAATCAACAAATGGGATCAACTCTTCTTAAGGAGCTTCTGCATGTCAAAAGAAGTTGTCTACACAGTGTAAAGACAACCCACAATCTTTGGAAAAATCCTAACTAATAAGCATTCAGACAGAGGACTGCTGTCTGTAATATATAAAGAACTAAGATATAACAGGGCCCTCAAATTTAAAGAACCAATTCAGAAATGGGAATCTGAGATGAATACACATTTCTCAGAGGACGAATTAAAGAAGCAAATAAATATGTGAAAAAGTACTCCATATCGCAAGCCATTCATGAAATGCAAATAAAAACAACATTGAGATACCATATCACGCCAGAAAGAATGGCTATCATAAGGAAATCCACCAACAACATATTTTGGAGAGGTTGTGGAGAAAAGGGAAAACTTCTTCACTGCTGGTGGGAATGTAGACTAGTACAACCATTGTGGAGGTCAGTGTGGAGATTCCTCAAAAGAGTAGGACTAGAAATCCCATTTGAGCCGGCTATCCCCCTACTGGAAATTTTCCCAAATGATCTGAAAACATTGTATTATAGTGAGATATGTGTACCTATGTTTATAGCATCACAATTTGTGATAGCAAAATCTTGGAAACAACCAAGATGTCCATCACATGAGGAATGATTGAAAAAGATGTGGTATTTCTATATAACGGAGTATTACTCAGCTATTAAGAATGATAAGTTTGAAGCACTTATACTGAAATGAATGTCACTTGAACATATACTCATAAGTGGAATAAACCAGACACACATGTGTAAATATTGTATCGTCTCCTTAGTATAACAAGCGAAAAGCAGAAATACAAAAGGAAACGTACAAAAACAATTAAAATCAGTTGAGTCAGATAAGGCAAAGTGAATGGCATATGCTTCAGGATACTAATCAGCTTTTCTTCTGGATGGTTAACAACCTAAGTTCGCAAATCAGAGTTGGAGAAATAGAAGAGCCACAAGGCCAGCCAACATTTTGGCTCTAGCCTTTCAAGGTCAGTGAAGACTCAAGACATAGCAAAACCTGTACTGCAAAATCATGAAACTCAGTTGAGCTCCAAATTTTTTGAACAAGGAGATTATGGAGCCACAGAGGAAATCGAATGAAGTTCTATAGTGTGCCTAGGGAGAGTTACATGGAGAGAAAACTTTCTCTCAGGCTCTCACAGAGAGCAAACTGGTCAAACATTGGCCATGACTCATCCACATGGATAACACAGATAAAGGATCTATAGAATAATGTACAGGACTATAAGATAAATCCTGAGGGGACTTCACTGACCTCATAAGAAACATAAAGTACATGTGTTGGTATACAAGTCTTGCTCTATCTAGGTGTTAACCATATAGCAGAAAAGTATAATAATGAGGTATACATCACGGGGCCATAATATTAAGTTGAGCTGCAAATGGCTATGGTCCACAATTTCTTTGAATAACTCACTATTGTTGTGGAATGCTGGACTGTGTTGCATTGTGTTATTGAGTTCAAGCACGTACGTTAGTTGAATGACAATGTAGTGCCCACCTTTGACAGGTGTAGGCAAAGGAAGGGGCATTGAAAGAAAAAATCATGATGTGTGTGTATAGACAGTACAGTTGGGATAGATAATAACGCTGTTCTTCTACATAATCCTATGAGAGGCAAGATCTGCACTAATGGTGGTTGGACAGGATATTATGTCGGCTTGTAGTACTATGGTCATCCACTAGGAAAATAAGTATTGAATTTTTGATATAATTCAGGTATAAAAAATTAGATAAGTAAACAGGTACACTCTTAATTTACTGATGAGACATCTGCTATAATAATGTCTGTAAGTATAATACCATTTATGCAACTTGTACGATACCAAAACAGTATGAAAACCGTTTGCAATGTATTAATTTATCGAATCTATCTTGTTAAGGTGTGTTAAAACTGTCTGATTGATATTTGTACTTCAATAAAATAAAAAATAAATTTAAAAACAGACAAATGTATTAAGATAAAACTGAAATAATTTACTAATTAATACACAATTTAAACTAATGTAAATTGTGAATTCAATAAATTAAAATTAAGAGATAAAGCAAAAATATATGTTTTGTAGGATGACATTGTTGTTACATTTGTATCAGCTTAAACAGACTGTTACATGATCTTTTCTGTAAGGTTCTTGTTAATCACGAAGAAAATACCTGCAGAAAAAAGCAAGAATAAAATATGAGTCCATATATGATGTCTCAACAATCATCAATTCGCTTAGAAAAACAGCAAGAAAGGAACAAAATGATTTACAAAACAGTCAGAAAAATAATAACATTAACTGCCTACCTGTAAAATCCACAATCATAAATTTCATGAATTGATTTAATTCTTCAGTTAAAAATCCTGGAATAACTTCAAGACTTTATTAAAACAACATCCCAATATATATCAAGTATAAGAATCACACTTTAATGACACATATAGGCTAAAAGGAAAAGACTAGAAAATGCTATATTCCAATTAAGTGTTAGCTAATGGAAGAAATGTCTATATTTATATAAAAACTTGTGTTAAATAAACTGTCACTAGGACCAGAGATATAGCTCATTGGCATAAGCTACTGCTTGGCAAGTGCAAGCTTCTGAATTCAATCCCTAGTAGTCACCATCCAAAGAGAACTGTAACAAGAGATTGAATTTCATAAGAAAATAAATAACTTATAATCAATTTTTCATAAATCAAGAGCAATAGTAAATTTTGATGTAAAGATATCCGAATAAATTAAAAGAAAGATATTTATTAAAGGACCTAGTGTTATTTATAAAGAAACCAGAAAAATTAGAAAAACCCTACTGCAAACTTTGAAAAAAGAATAATAACATGAACATAAACAAAATAATAACATGAATAGAAACAGAACATAAACATGTAAATGCACATTAGAAAAATAATTGAAAATATCCACAGACATAAGAAACATTTTTGCAGGGAACAAAACTGATAAACAGGGCCCAGGGGATGGCTCAGTGGAATGAGTGCTTCCCTGACATGTGCAAGGGCCTGAGTTCAATCCCCAGTTCCACACACACAAAAAAAAAAAATTCAAGAAAGAACTTGATAAACAATTATGTATACTAAGAAATAATACCAAGAAGGGATCAATCAGTACAACTATAAGAACTGTTTCCAAACAATTGCATGATAACACACTGGATGATATAAAATGAATAAATTCATAAAAACATATAACAAAGCAAAATCATGAAGAATAGAAAATCTTAAGGCAATAAACAGAATAGGGTGTTCAGATTTAAACTCACAAACATAAAATTAACCTTTGACAAGGGAGCCGAAAGCAACAAATAAAGGATAATTCTTCAACAAATTGTGTTGAGATAATTTCACATGCATATCCAAAAGCAAAACATTGGGTCCCTGTGACAATTACAAAAGTAACTTGAAGTATTTTAAATATACAATTGAAGAACTTGAGGTAGGTCAGTGGTAATCACCAGCACAGCAAATACAAGGATTTGATGTTTGATACCCATCACTGCCAAAAAATAGAGGGGTTGGAGAAAATTTAGCTGTAAGATCCAAAAAATTATAGTTCCTCAAACACGTAAGTAAAATAGTACATTATATTGTTCTGGGAAATTTTTTTTAATAGAGTACCAAGATCATATGCAAGAAAAGCAAAAAAAAATTGCAGATTATATTTTTGATAAGACATCAGCATCAAAAGTATTAAAGAAATTCAATTTAATAGAAAATACAAAAAAATGATTAAAAAATGGCAAGACCCAGGCAGGCATTTGGTTTTTTTGTTTGTTTGTTTTGCAGAACCGGGGATTGAACTCAGTCCCTTGTTCCACTGAGTCATCTCGCTAGCCCCAGGCAGGCATTTGTTAAAATAAAGCTCTAAGAGAGACAATGAGTATTTTAAAATATGGTGAACATCATTAGTTATCAGGGAAGTGGTAATCAAAATGACAATATGTTGTTATCTCATGTCAGTAGGTGTGAATAATATTACAGGTGAGAGTTTAAGTACTAGAAAAATGATGGGAAAAAAGAAACATATGCTTTCTATTGTTGAGAATGTAGGTTAGTATACAACCTATCATAATAAGTGTTTTTAATAATTAAAAATAGAGCTGCATATGATCCATTAATCCTCCAAATAGTGAAGAGATGGATACAACCTAAGTGTTTACTGATGGATGAATGGATAAATACAATGTGGCACATATATGTGTTTACAAATGTATGTACAGACTGGAATACTATTTAACTTTCAAAAAGTGGTAAATATTCTTGACAACGTGGATGAGATTGTATGATGCTAAGTTAAGTGAAATAAATCAGACAGAGAAAGAAAACACAAATGTTCTCAAATATGTGTGCATTGTAAAAATTTTGAACTCACATAGAGAGCAAGTAGAATGATTATAGCCAAAGTTTGGTTGTAGGGGTTATGGAACAATTTTATTCAGATGTACAACCTTTTAGTTATAATTTCTGAGGTTTAGTGTACAGATTGTCAAAAGTAGTTTGTAATGCTATACTTGAAATTTACTAGAGAGTAGTTAGTATCCTTAGTGCAAACATTCACAAAAGAAAACCGTATGGTGATAGATGTCTTATATTGATTGTAATGATTATTTTACAATGTATAGATATATTAAGTCATCATGTTGCACACTGTAAACAAATACCATTTGTTTTGCAATAATACGTTAATAAAGCTAGTATAAAAAACAAACTTTGGAACCACTACATCATATTATGTACTCAGAATGAGAAAGTACAAATCAATAAATTTGTGACTTACTGTATTTTGCTTCTTAGTTTAGAAAATGCCAGAAGAAAAACATTGTCACACATATAGAGTCTCTTTTGATATTCTCAATTTCATTTATCCTTTTGAAGTAGGAAGGTGTCAATTTACTTATGTTTTGTTTTATAGTTTGGTTTGCTTTTGTAACAATCAATGAGACTCTTCTTAAAATAACCAACACCAACAAAAATAAAGAAAATTGTACCATCAATATTTCTAGAAAGATTAGTATCACTGTGAAATATGAAAATATATTGTAAAAATATGTTTAAAATGTAAGTATGATAGCAGATATCAAGAGTTCTCAGTTCTAAACATTTTCTACATAGGATTTTTTTTGCAGTGTTACAGAAGGAAACCATGACTCTGAACACACTTATCAATACAATTGAGTTACATCACCAGCCAGATATACAAGATTCTAATATAAATGGAAGGAAGAAAGCAAGATATAGACTATTGGAGGGATACATTTAAATAAACAAAATAAAAATGATAGATTTATCTTCACTTGATTGCTAAAACAAATTTCCAACAGGTCACATTTAGATATATGGAATTATTGAAATTCATATGAGTATACATTTGCAAAACTGTATTATAGTAAAAGACACATAGATACAAACCATTAAAATGCTTTCCCCTGCCTTTAAACACAATTTTAAAATTTAAACGTGATTTTAGAATCCTCTCCGATTTTAATTATTTTGCATTATCAATAAATGCTTTTTGATTCACAGTGATTACGTTTATTGTGGATAACATATTTTCTCATTTTTCCCTTTCTTCCTTCCTTCCTCCCTCTCTCAATCTCAAGATAACCAAGCCATTTAACAAAGACCATTTTTCTTCTTTAACCTCCTACAGAAGTTCTGGAAGTCCTCTTTGCTGCTTGTCTAATTGTGTTCTTGTGGTTTCCTTAATGCCCTGAATTAACTCAAGACATATACTTTCATTTGCAGTTGAACTTGGGAGGAAAAAAATTCCATGATACCAAGTCTGGTGAATCAAGTGGAAGAGCACACATGGTAGTGTTTCAAGCCTGTCTTTTCATTCAGTGACCTTGAGCAATGGCCTTCTTTGTATTTTTCATCTTAACTTTCTAACTCAGCTCTGTATAAAATAAGTTCTTACATCACAAATTAAATGAAAACAATAAATAAGGAAAACCAAAATAATTATAGGGAAATATTAAAAAGTTGATTTTTGACCCCAGACTGATTTGCCTGGCAATTACCCGGAGCCCCTTCCCCCATGCTTGAAGAGCAAGTGGGAGTTACTCTGAATCTCGCTCCACCCGATCTACATGAGTCCAGTTCCATGAGTGTGTGTGATAGGCTTTGGATTCCTTCAACCTGCTCTGCATCATTCAGAGCCCCGGCCCTCAAGCCCTCCAAGCAAACAAGCAATAGGCTGGAGACACCCAAGACTGACCTGCCTGACCCCAGAGCACCTGCACCAAGCCCACTGAGCAAGTGAAAATTTTTCTGAATCTCCTACCAACACAATCACTCTAGCCGGGTCTTGTGAGTGTGCAGAAGAGCTTCTGTGCTCCCCAGTGTTCCCTCACCAGGGACACAACAGAGGGGAAGCACAAGCTCATAGTTGAAACTCAAAAGCTGCAGCAAAAAGGAACTGAACACAACAGCTCGATCCAAGCCAGGCATAACTGGATGATCTCAAACTTGATAAGCACAGAATCTCATAACGCGCTAAGGTCATACATAACTGCACAAAGCTCTACACAAAAGTCAGAGGTCAGTGCTAAAAAAATGACAAATACATGGAGCAAAAGATAATCTTAGGCCTCTAGTCTACAAATCAGTGCAGAGGACACTAGCTCAGCTGAAATGAATGAATTAGCAGAAGTGGATGCAAAGAAACAACAGCAAAAAGGTATAGAGGAACTCAGACCAGAATTAACACCTGACATAAAAGTATTTTCTGATACATAACATCTGAAGTAATGAATCAAATCCAGAAATGTGTGGGGGAAACCCAATGCCCATGCAGAACAAGCACAGAGGACACTATTCCAGTTGAAACATATGAATTAACAGCATAGCAAGCAAAGAAACAACAGCAGAAAGGTAAAGAGTAATTCAAAGAAGAAATAATTTCTGAAACAAAAAAGAATTCTTTGAAATCATAGCATCTGAAGCAGAGAATCAATTCCAGAAATATACAGAGGAAACCCAATTTGGAAAAAAATTCTGCAGTAAAAGAAATAATAGCTACCTCTAAAGAAGACATTGATAAAAAAAAAGTACAGGAGATCAGAAATAAGGCAAATTCCTAGAATGAGCAATACAGAAAAGAATTAGATCACAGGAAGAACAGTCAAAGAGATATAGAAGAACTTAACACCTCAATGACAAGTCTACAAAATCATTTGACTGAAAGTGAAGACAGAGTTTCAGATCTTGAACACACTGGTGCAGCTAGTGAAAAGGTGAGAAAGGATCTTTTAAAAACAATGCAGATGCAGGAAAAAAGTAATCCATCACCTACAAGATGATGCCAAGATGAACAATGTGAAATTAACTGGCATCAATGAGAATGAAGGAGTCAATACAAATGATATAAAAATAATATGGACAGAAGTAATAGCAGAAAACTTCCCAAATATGAGGAAACAATCCAACATTCAGGTAACCAAAGCATATGCCAAAACACTTCATCCCAACTAAAAACACATAGAGAAATATAATAGTCAACATCCCAGAAATCCAACACAAGAATAATATACTGAAAGCTGCTAGAGAGAAGAAGCAGATCACATTCAAAGGAAGACCCATCAGAATTAGAGCCAACTTCTCTACACAAACCATGAAGGCAATGAGAGCACTTGAAGGAACAGAGTTCTTCAATTCCTGTATAAAAACAAATTCAACCCCAGACTACTATACCCTGCAAAACTCTCTTTCAAGATTGCTGGAGAAGTGAAATACTTCCACAACAAAGAACAACTACAGAATTTCATGATGACTAAGCCATCCCAACAAGGGCGACTGAAAGATGTCCTACAGAGAGAACACAATGACCAGAACTCCATGTATGAGAACAGAAGGAACACACTAAACAATGCAAACAATTAAACACATGATGAAAAGGTGTAAACAACAGCAGGTAAATATCATGACAAACATAAGTCAACACATTTCAATTATAACCATCAATGTAAATGGACTCAATTCACCAATTGAGAGAAATTGACTGGCACAGTGGATTAGGAAACAAAGTCCAACAATATGTTGTGTACAAAAAACACACTTAACTCAAATGGATATTCATAGGATTAAAGTCAAAGGATGCAAAAAAATTACTATATGCCCCAGCACCTTAGAAAAAAGCAAGAGTAGCAATTCTGTTCTCAAATAGTCACAACTTCAAACCAAGAATTATCAAACAACACGAAGGCCGTTATACAGGGGAAAAATTCAAGGGGAAGAGGTAACACTCATAAATATCTATGCACCAAACACAGGAGCATCCAACTATGTAAGACAAATCTTAATGAGCATGAAAAATCTAATATTCAAGACAACAGTCTTAACAGGAGACCTTAACACCCCCTTATCTCAAAAAGATAGATCACCCAGACAAAAAATTAGCAAGGAAGTAGCAAAACTGAACCAGAGCTTGGAACAAATGGATCTGGAGGACATATACAGTGTTTCACCCAACCACACATGAATACACATTTTTTCTCAGCAGCACATGGATCATTTTCTAAAACAGACCACATACTAGTCCAGAGGTCATGCTTAAGTGTCTAGGAGAAAACAGAAAATATCCCATGCATATTATCCTACCACAGTACAATGAGACTGGAAATAAACAACAAAATAAACCAGAAAATCACGCTAAATTCATGGAAATTATACAACACCCTACTCAGCAATCTGTGGTTCACAGATGAACTTAAAGAAGAAATTCAACAATATCTACAATTCAATGAAAATTCAAGCACAACTTACCAGAATTTATGGGATGCGGTGACAATAGTTCTCAGAGGGAAAATCACAGCTATGAACTCTCACATTACGAAAACAAAACAGTAACAAATAAAAACCCTAATCTTGCACCTACACCATTTAGAAAAGGAAGAGCAAACACTGAGAAACAATCTCTTGGAAGAGAAATTAGGAGGAACTCCTGAAGACATAGGGAGTAGTCAAAGTGTTCATGAACAAACATGTATTCACACGGGAAACACTTAAAAGAATTAACAACTGAGATCACCTCTTCTTGAGAAGTTTCTGCATGTCAAAAAAATTGTCAACAAAGTGAAAAGACAACCTACAAAGTTTGAAAAAAATCCTAACTAATAGGCACTCAGACAAAGGTCAGCTCTCTAAAATATATAAAGAACTGAGATATACTAGGGTCCTCAAATTTAAAGACCCAATCCAGAAACGGGCATCTGAGATGAATACACACTTCTCAGAGGACAAATTAAAGAAATGAATAAATACATGAAAAAATGTTCCACATAACTAGCCCTCCATGAAATGCAAATAAAAACAACACTGAGATACCATCTCACTCCAGAAAGAATGGCTATTATAAGGAAATCAACCAACAATAGATGTTGGAGAGGTTGTGGGGAAAAGGGAACACTTCTCCACTGCTGGTGGGAATGTAGACTGGTACAACCATTGTGGAGGTCAGTGTGGAGACTCCTCACAAAAATAGGACTGGAAATCCCATTCAAGCCAGCTGTCCCCCTACTGGGAATTTTACCAGAGAAACTGAAAATATTGTATCATAGTGATATATGTGTACCTATGTTTATAGCAGCACAATGTGTGATGGCAAAATCTTAGAAAACAACCAAGATGTCCATCATATGAGGAATGGTTAGCCGGGCATGGTGGCGCATGCCTGTAATCCCAGCACTCGGGAGGCTGAGGCAGGCGGATTGTTGTGAGTTCGAGACCAGCCTGAGCTACAAAGTGAGCTTAAGGCCAGCCTGAACTGCATAGTGAGACCCTGTCTCAAAAAGACAAAAAAAAAAAAAAAAGGAATGGTTGAAAAAGATGTGGTATTTCTATACAATGGAATATTACTCGGCTATAAAGAATGATAAACTTGAAGCATTTATATTGAAGTGGATCCCACTTGAACAGATATTCATAAACTAGACACACATGTACTGATATCATATAGTCTTGCTAGTATAAGAAATAAAAAGAAGAAATACAAATGGAAATGTATATCAACAACTAAAAAGAATTTAGTGAGAATAATTAGGGTAAACTGAACTGCATATGTTGCAGGGTACTAATTTGCTTCTCTTCTGGATAGTTAACAACCTACGTTCACAGATCAAAAATTGGAGAAATGGAAGGGCTGCAAGATCAGCCCATATTTTGGACATAGTCATTCAAGGTCAGTGAAGACTCAGGACATAGGAGAACCTGTAATGTAACATCAGGGAACTCAGTTGGGCCCCAAATTTTCTGATCAAGGACGTTATGGAGCCACAGAGGAAGGTAATAGATGATCTACAGTCTGCCTGAGAAGAGTCACCTGGAGAGAAAACTTTCTCTCAGGCTCTCACAGAGAGCAAACTGGTCAAGCAATGGCCATGAATCATCCTCATGGCTGATAGGGAAAAAAGGATCTACAGAGTGAGGTACAGGGTACAGGATAAACCGTGAGGGAACTTGACTCAATTCATCAGATATAAAAACTACACTTTTTGTTATATAAGTCTTGCTGTCTCGGTCTTTACCATCCAGCAGAAAAGTATAAAAATGTGGTATATAAAATAAAGCCATAGTAATAAAGGAGCTGTGAATGGCTCTAGTCAACAACTTCTTCAGATAACTCTCTATTATTGTGGGCTGCTGGACTGTGTTTGATTTTTTTGTTGAGCTCAGGCATCTATAATAATTGAATGGCATTTGAATGCTTATCTTTGACAGGACTAAACATATAAAAGGGGATACAAAGGAAGAACCATTCTGTGTTTGTATAAACAGTAAAATTAGGATAAATATCCAGTACTTCTGTATAATTCTATGAGAAGCATGACTTGCACTAATAGTGTTTGGACAGGATATTGTGTCAGCTTCTTGTATTATGGACAACTATTAAGAAGATAACAAGGCAGAAAGTATTACTCATTGAAAATGTAGTATAATTCATCTTTAAAAAAGATAGACATACAGCTACACTCTCTTAATTCATTGATCAGAGACATTTGCCCCTTGTATGACAAAAAACCACTATGTAAAATATATGCAATGTATTAATTATTGAATCTGTCCTGCTAATTTGATTTGAAGCTGTCTCATTGCTATTTGCTCTTCAATAAAATAAAAAAGTTGATTTTTCCCTAAATTCCTTCACTTTCAATAGAATAACAATGTTGTGACAGTTAACCTCGGTTTTGATTGACACGTAAGCCTCTTTAGGTACTAGTGAAGCACACTGTTAGGTGTATCTATGTGGTGTTTCTCTCCTTCTTCAGTGTGATCTTACTCTACTCTCCGTGCCTGTCACCATAAACTGAAATGTTTCCTCTGTTATCTTCTTTCATCATAGTTCTGTCTTGAAATCACGTGATTAAGGCCTGCGATCTCTGAAACTGTAAGACATATTAAATCTTTTCTCTCTATAAATTGTGCAGGTCAAGTAACTGGGAAATGATAAAGCTGAACATTATGGTTTTAATTGAGAATGTCTCAAAGGCTCATGCACTTGCAGCTTAAGCTGTGGACTGTGAGTAGATTTTGGGGTCACCATGCTTAAACATTAGTAAGTTTAGTAGATGAGTATGATGACTGGAAGCGAGGCCTGGTCCAGAGAGTACATAACCTAGAAGGGTGTATCTCCCTGCTAGGCTCTTCCTTTTACTCTCTGATTCCTTCAAACCATGAAATGAGGGCTTTTCTCTGCCACACTATTCAACAGTATTTTTCCTGTCAAACTGTCAGCAGACTACATATAGAAAACATGAACAAAAATCAACCTCTCCTCCTTTAAGTTTTGAGTGTCAAGTGTTATATCTCAGCCATGAAAAAAGTATCTAAAGTACTAACTAGTACAGAAAATATATACTAGTTAAGTGATATGTTGGATCATAACTTTTTGGAACTAATTTTGGGGCAAAATTTAATAAGGTTTTAAAATATCAACCGGAGAAGACTTAGAATGCCTGAAAATAGGCCAAGCGGTGAGGATCAGAGCCCAGAATATCAGAATGATGGTATGAATATAGACAGTAAACTATAGATTCATGAAGCTTCAGGAGGGTTCCTTACTGGGATCTGAAATAGAGACCACAAGCATAATAGCCTAGCAAAAAGAAATTGTCTATATTTGTTCATGAGAAAGATGTTGAAAAGGCTAAATTGAGGCACAGTGGACTAATAGATCTGGTGGAGGTAATTTCAGAGTTTTCTAAAATGAAGTATAGCACTGAGAATGCCAGGGCTTTTAGCCAGAGTGAACTGAAACTCAGGGAAAAAAAAGCAAAGCATAAGCATTTCAGGATCCTAAAAATTAGCCTATCAAGAACAATATATAACTTAGTGACCAAAGGAGAGGTCACATCTGGAGAGGTCAATGGTTTTGAAAAGTTCAAGTACTTTGAAATGAGACAAGAAAAATGATGTCATGGAAGAACTTTAGAAATCAGCACTACCACACCCATCACAGGCTCAAGGGTGAAATTATAAGCTTTTCATTTGATGTGACAACCCATGACCTTCTTGATAAGATGGACCTCACCTAGCAAATTGATTTACCATTATTCAACAGTATGCTTAATCATCTAAGTACCCAAAAGCAGCTGTAGCCATGGTCACAGGAGAGTGGGGACAATTATTAATCATGTTGGCAGAAGGTCTTGCTATCTTCCTCTTAATGCTGTTTTCTTTAGATGTGCTTAGTGTGAGAGTTGTGGAGTCAGATAGGCTTTCTCTCAGATTTAAAAGGAAGGCATGAGAAGCCAGGCATGGGACCACTGAGAAGGTAGTGCATGCAAGTATGAGTAAGGCTACAAATACGCAGTAGAATCACCATGCCGAATGTGATGATGCCAAGAACAAAGAATGTCTATCAAGGAAAGCTGTAAACAATACGTGGAATCAGCACAAGAGAGGCTGTGAGGTGCGAAACCAGTAATGTCATAAGAGTAGACCCATCCAAATCTGTACCTCCATTTCTTGTTACATAGCTCTTGCTTTATCTTTGCCTTAACATCCCACCAGAAAAGTATAAAATGAGGTATAAATAGTAAAGCCATATTAATATGCTGAGCTATACAAGGCTCAAGTCAACAAATTCTGACATTGTCAGTGTTATTGACAACCCACTACTATTATTGACTACTGGACTATATTGGAATATTTTGCTGAATTTACACACCTACAATATTTAAATGGCAATGGAATACCATCCTCTGACAAAACTAAACAAAAAGGAGGATACAAATGAATGACCATTTTGTATCTGTATACTCAAAATAGGGTAAATATATAGCTACTTTCTCTTAATTCAATCGATGAAAGATTTGTTCTAATAGTTTTTATCCACATATCATGTCTGCCTCTTGTACAATGAATAACCACTAAGACAACAATATGCATTATATTAATTATTGAAGCTGCTACTATTCGGTTTTGAAACTGTCTCATTGCAATTTGTTTCTCAATAAAATTATTTTAAAAATAAATAAAAATAAAAATAAAAATGTCTGTAATTCACATCCAACCACCATGTGCTTCTATGTGGAGCTCTAGGATTTAATATTTGTCCTGCAGATTTTTGTCCTGCCTTGGTCCTACGCATTTCTATTCCCTCTATTCTTCTCCCTTGGAGTTGGAATGTTTATTCTGCACCATTATATTTTGGAAATGAGAATCATTTTCCTTAACTTTACATGGGTTCTCAGCTGAAAGTTTCCCTTGTGTCTCACAGGATAATTTGGATTTGGAATTTTGAGCAATGCTAAAACTGATGAGATGTTTGAGAAATTATTGTATTTTATTTGGATGTAACATACTTGTATCACATTAGCTAAAAAATTGAACTGAGGTTTACTTGGGGATTAAACATATCAAGTTATCAAGATAAGGAGTTCCTTGTGACAATCGGAATTGTCAATTTCATTGGAATGTGACTCCCCTAGAGGATCAGTAAAGCATATTTCTCCTTGTGTCAAGATGAGTTATAGAAGCATGAGGGTACATAACATAGTTAGTCTCTGAGTCCTTCTTCTCAGATAATGTTTTTTCTTTTCTTTTCAGGCTGCCATATGCTAAGTGCTATGTTATCCCTCACATGTCTCTAATGATGTTCTTGCTTTTGATCCAGCCAATCATGGACTTAATCCCCAAAACTGTGAGTTACATAATCATCTTCTTCTTTATGTTTTTCATATCAGGCACTTTGTCCCACCAATGGAAAAGTGTATATATCAAGTATAGATATAGATATAAAGAGATGGAGATAGAGATGACATAGTTGTAGATAGATATATTCTTCAAGCAAACTTCCTTATCACCAATTATATCTGAAAATTTGTTTCTTGGAAAGAGAAAATGAGACAGTAAAGACTGTGTTATGATGAGTAATAGTTATTTTTAGTGACATTTTCAGAGTCATAAGATAAAGTTAAGTTACATAAGTTAAATGTTACTAATGAAATCACATGTTACTAAATATAGGTTTTGATTATTTGTTTTTCTACCATTACTATCAACATGAATAGCTCATCTTCCTCCTTATTTTTAATGACATTTTTATTAGTGGGATTTATGTATAAAACAGAGCGACTGTAAATGCCTGTCATTTTGGCTCTCTCTCTCTCTCTCTCTCTCTCTCTCTCTCTCTCTCTCTCTCTCTCTCTCTCTCTGTCTCTCTCTGTCTCTCTCTCTCTCTCCCTTCACCCTCCCTCCTTCAATCTTTCTCTCATTCTTGGTGCTGGTTTTAGATTATTGGAGTGGTAGAAACAATTGCAATTTACATTTCCCAGTTACCAGATAATATTTAACAAAACTCTTATTTGAATTGTTGTTTAGTTCAGAAACACTTAGATGCATTACTGATGGAGTTAAGTAGGCAAAACATCAATACCAAAATAAGACTTTCAAAAAGACGTGAACAGTTAATTTTCAATAGTGGTCAAAATTCCCAAAGCTACTTGGTAAGAAGAAATGAATTCAAATAAGATGTATTTTGTTATATGATTCTCAAATTTTTTTAATGATAATCAATTATGCTGATGAGAATGTGTTACTTGAGAGGTATATTTCCAAATTTATTCCTTAGGAGAGAAAGATTCTAAGCTTTGATTCAGTAGTTTTACTTCTCAAAAGGAAATCTAATGAAACAAAAAATGGAAGAGAGAACATATTTTCATCAAAGGTATTCTTCATAGTTATGTTAATTTTATGAGTGGACAATGTGGAATTCATCTGATATCTGATTATTAATGCATTTACACCTCAGATCTTATTTATTTAATATTTTTAGTGTTTGTGATGGTTAATCCACAAAATAATTTTGGAGGGAGTCCTTTGAGGCAGGGTATTGCTATGTAGCTTAGGATTGTCTTTCACTGAATATGTAACTTACAGCAATGCACTTGTCTCAGTCTCCATAGTGTTGATATTATAGGCATGTGCCACCACACCTAGCAACACAGTATAATTTTAACTGTGAATTTGGCAAAGTACAACTATGAAAATGAAGTAGAATAATGAATAGGTATAACGTTGTGTATACTGGAGCTTTTACGATTTCAGAAAAGATAAATAAATTTATATATGGAATCAAGAAAGTACACAAATATCTACAATAAGAAATCACAAACTAGCAAATTTACAGATTTTGAATGATAAAATCACCAAATCCAGAAATATGATACATTTAAAGTTAATTGGGGCCAGTGAGATAGCTCAGCAATCTAAAGGGCCTGCTTAGCAGGTCTAGGCTAAGCTCGGGGGCCATGGTTTAATACCCAGCACTACATGCTCTTCCATCCCTGCCACAAGAATTAACATATAATTGACCAATCTCTAGTGTAGTCTACATTTTTCACTGTATCTGCTTTGTTTCATCATGATGATATTGTGCTTTCCTTTTGAATAAATATAAAATGATATCTTCATTTGTTGAAAATAAAAATCATTTTTATGAGCAAAACTGCAGCAATGGCTTTTTGATATCTAATTCACAAAGCATACAATACATATGTTCTAACAGTGCAATTTCTTTTGTTCTCTTTGTATAGAGCATTGAATCAAAGTGTGCTGTACTACGGAGCTATATCCCAAGGCCTTCAATGTACTTTTAATTTTATGGCTAGTGGGATTCAATGTGAAGATGCTTCTACTTTAAACTGATAAAGTGCTGAGATTATAGACATATGTCACCACACCCAGATTACTTTTTTACTCTTTTAAGGAAATTATATTACTGTCCCTATGATCTAATTTTATAACATTTTCATCAACCCAAGCAGAAATCCCATGCACCTTAGCAGTCATCCTCTATTCCCTGTATCTCGTCATCAGTCAATGGACATTCAGGCTGCTTGTACCCTGTGGTTATAATGAACACTGATGCTATAAACACTCAGGAACAGGTTTTACATGTGTTTTAATTTTTCTTGGATGGATATTGCAAGTGTGATTATGAGGCCACACATTAATTCTGAGTTTAATATTTTTAATCATTTAAAATTTACACAATGTGAAATTAACCATTTTCCTATTTTAAGTACATGTTTTAAATTCACACTAGTGTGCAAGTATCATCACCACCATATAATTTTCAGAATTTCTCATTTAGAAGACTGAAACTTGGAACTTATTAAAGAATCACCATTCTACACTCCCAATCATTTTTATTTGTTAATTTATTCACTGTCTCTATGAGCTTGATTATGTTTCAAATTTTAATAATTGTTCAAACCATGTCCAAAAATATAGTACCATTTCACAATTCCAAAGCAACGTATGATAATTTTACTTTTTCTACCTCTTTTGCAATGCCTTTTAATTTATATTGTCTTAGAATGGGTATGAAGTTTAGGTTACCAATTTTTTTGGTTGCTTATACATTTGATGTCACATTTTACGAAAGGTCAGCATCATAATTTATTATTAACCATGACACATGAAAATTTAAAAGCACTACAGATTTAGGATAAATTCTGTTGTATGAGATATTCCAAATATATTCACTATTTGTAGTAAAACTATATGTTTATGCTCTTTAAATACATAAAATTTTAGAAACTGCTTCATGATTTCCATTTTAAAAAGCATATTTTTGGCAAATTGGTCGTATTATTTACAGTTTTAACACCTTTATGCATTATATAATTAATATTTATGTCTATTATAAAGTATAATTTATACAATTTAAGTGTTAAATTCAAAGGTGAAGTATGGAATATAATTTTTGGCTGGAAAATTAGGTTAGTTAAATTACCATTTCTTCATTCCTGTAACCACTGTCCTTAAGAGGAAGAAAATCACTGTGATCAAATGTCATGTGCAGAGCTCTTCTATTGATGATAAACATGCATTTCATATTAACAAGATGAAAGATTGGGCTCTACATTCATTCTAATCATTTCTCTGATTTGATGTTTTAGAGAACAAAATGTGTCTATGTGTTGTATGTCATTTATAAATTTGGAATCTCAGTTAGAATCACTAGTTATATTTTTAAGAACTTCAATAAATCTTTTCCCTATGTCCTTTGGGTAGCATTAACGTTGACTATTAGAAAGCTAGTTAAAAATGCATGTTTATTATTACCTTTTGTTATGTCACCACATGAAGCTCTGCATCAGTCACACATACTGCAGGTTTCTGAATGCCTGCCATGAAGGATAACACATTTAAGATCGTTGGAAGAGTTACAGATTGAGTGCCTGTAGAATATATTGATTCCACCAGCCTAACTTACCCCTACAATGAAACATAATGGCAACTCTATGAAATATAGATGAAATATATGAAATGAAACATAACCTGTCCTCCACTGTGACTAACCTTGTTCCCAGGGGAAGTAAAATTCAAAAATTTTGCTAGATATAATCACATATTTGTCTGTTGACTGACATTCTCTCCTTTAATAAATCTGATTTTAGAAATTCGGTATGTTGTGGTTCAGACAAATGATCTGTCTCCAGTTTTCTTTTTATTACACAAGTTGTTTGACATCTTACCTATACTTGTATATCTATTGTTTCTCTGTTCATACATTTATGTATATTTATTTTTGTCTTAGGGTTCACAAATTACAACCGTCTTATGTTTCCAAACCAAATGAAAAAGAATGTATCTTGACTGAAGTAGTATATACATTTCTGATTACAGAAATAGGTGTTACCTTTCTAGGAAGAAATGATTACATAAATAAATGATTTTCATGTCAGTCACTAAAATATTTTCAGATCTTTGTTTCTTGACAGTGAAGAATTTTCATATTATAGGTTTACATAAAGAAAGAACATTTCTTGCAAAATCCGTTTTTAAATTATACAATATTTCATTAGTAATTATAGGGCCAGATAGGTTAATATTGTGTGTGCTGGTGTGGATGTACATTTTCTGTATACTTACTATGGTTTTAGCAAAAACAAAACACATAATATTATAATTTATAATCGAGCTCTCTAGTGCAAGTCAATTCTCGAAAGTTGGATATAATTATCCTAAAGTATTTACCTGAAGAAGTAGATAATTTTAAATAGTTAATATTTATTAGCTACTAAGATCTTATTTCTCCTAATAAATTGATGTGTGCTTTACAGATATCATTTCATTCTTCATATCAGCCTTATAAAATAACTATCTTCTAGAGGGAGTAAATGTAGCACATGGAGATTTTTTACATCACTTGCAATCACAGGATTTATGAGCAATAGAACCACAACACAAATCCAGGCACTTGGATTATAGAGACTGTATAATGAACACTAATGATGCTATTCTCACTCATGCTTATAAAGTATAACTATGAAAGGTTTCATGGACAGGTGTTGTCATAATAAATGCATAGTAGGGGGAATTTCTTGAAAGAGTACAGTGAAAGTCCATCCATTCCAATATAGCATTTAATTTCTCACAATGTTTATAGCTTTCTTTTTTATTCATTTATTATACTGAAGAACAAATAGCAATAAGACAGTTTCAAGACAGATTCAATAAATTAATACATTGCAAACTGTTTTTGTAATGTTTTGATATCATACAAGGTGCATACATGATATTATACTCACAGACATTATTATATCTGATGTCTCTAATCAGTGAATTAAGAGAGTGTAGCTGTTTACTTATCTTATTTTTATTAATTTTACTGAGAAACAAATAGTAATGAGACAGTTTCAAAACCGATTAATTGGACAGTTACAATAATTAATGCATTGCATATTGTTGTCTTCTTAGTGGATATTCATAGTACAAGATGCAGACCTGATTTCCTGTCCAAATACTATTAGCACAGATCTTTCTTCTCATTGAATTAAGAGAAAGTAGCTGTATAACTATCGTTACTATTTTGTAGATACAGATACAAAATGTTCCTTCATTTATATCCGCTTTTTGTTTAGTGTTATCAGAGATGGGTATTCCATTGCCATTTAAATACTGTAGGTGTGTGAATTCAGCAAAATCATCCAATATAGTTAAATAGTCCGTAATAGTAGTGGGTTATCCATAGGACTGGCAATGTCAGAAGTTGTTGGCTTGAGCCTTTTACAGCTCAGCATATTAATATTGCTTTACTTTTCATACCTCATGTTTATACTTTTATTCTGGATGGTTAAGACCAAGATAAAGCAAGACATATGTATCAAAAAATGTAACTTTTGTATCTGATAAGGTCAGTCATGTCCCCTCAGGATTTATCTTGTAACCATGTACCACAGTTTGTAGATCTTTTGTCAGTGTCAGCCATGTGAATGAGTCATGGCCATTGCTTGACCAATTTGCTCTCTGTGAAAGCCTGAGACAATGTTTTCTCTCCGTGTGACTTTCTTTAGGCACACTGTACATCATCCATCACTTTGTTCTAAGCCCCCATAATCTCCTTGATCAGAAAATTTGGGACACAACTGAATTATAGAATGTTACAGTACATGTTCTCCTATATCACTATCACTGATCTTGGAGGGCTAAGACCAAAATGTTGGCTGTCCTTGTAGCCCTTCTTTTTCTCTAATTTTTAGTCTGAAAACTTAAGTTGTTAACCCTCCAGAAGAGAAGTTTAATGATATTGTTACACTGTAGCATAGGCAGTTGAGCTTAACTTCACTATCTGTCTGAATATCAAACATCTTCGACATAACATGCACAAATATTTTCCATCAAGTATTGGTATGTTAAACTTTAAATCCCTACAGAGTGTGAAAAAAATGAAAAAGAAAAAAATTTAAAACTTTGAATAAACAACTACATACTTTTACACAAAAATTTAGAACTCTAACCATATAGAGTGTTGTAGCAGAATAGTTCTATGATATATTTTCCTTGTCTTTTGTTTTCATTCATCACCTTTTTAAAAAAAAAACATTTATAGCTTTTGTTTTTGTTTTTTAAACAAGCATTTATAGCTTTCTAAGCATGTCATTTATTGGAGTAACTAAATCAGGAAAGTATTGCCTTTCACAATTGCCTTGACTAATGTGTATAAAACGTATTTCAATATGACTGTTTTATCCCATTTGAAAGTCATGAAATTTGGCAAGTGATATTGCATCATAGCCTGCTTCCTAAGTCCAGTACATGGCAGAAGTTGCTATATAAGTCTTTGCAATATGCAAAAGAAAAAAGTTATGGAAAAACTGTATGATATGAACTTATAGAAATTCTTTATTTCTGAACTTTAAATTTTACTTGTGGGTGTTCTAGTTGTATTGAGTGGTGTTATTGCTGAATAGAAGCATTACTTTTGGAAATTATCAGCAGAATGCTTTAGTCTTGGCCTTCTTCACATTTGAATATATTTATTTATATTGAAGCTATTCATCACATTAATGGTCTCCTGTCATTTGTAGTTAAGAATAAAACACTTTATTTCTTTCTGTGAAAGATAGATAAAAGAGGCACAAGTACTGAGGGAACACATCAACCAGAGTCAATGAGAACACATGATTCTTACATACATAGAAGTTTCTGACAAACGTTCTGTAGTATATGGCGATACATTCCAGAAACAATATTACTCATGAATCTGAAAGGACAGTTTTATGTGAATGTCATCTTCATTCTACCATCATCATTACATTTGGGAAACAACTAGGATTGTTAAGCCAAGAATGCCTAATGCCACTTCACTACTTTTTACCCAACGACTTAGGAATTCTGATGGCTGCTAAAGCATGATACTGTTTCCCTTGCCTCAACAGTTTCATGTGCTGCTCCCTACCTCTGAATTGTTGTGCTTTTCTTGTATCTGGGATAGCACCTTCTCTTTCCAAGCCCTATTTTGAACACAATCTTCTAGAAACACTTCTTGTGACTATCCTGGAAAAAGGTGCCTCCAATTTCACTTTATTCACTCTCACATAACCTTGTTTTATTTTTCCTCTTTAACATGTTCCTCACAAGCTTTATTGTGTTAACAGCACATTTCTGTCCCTGTTACTTGAATATAATTTCCATAAAAAAGTGACATTAAAAACTTGTTCACTGCTGTATTTCTAGAGCCTGACATTTAGGAACTACTCAGTAAATATTTACCTAACAAATTATCAAATTCCCACCAACACCTACTATCCAAGTGACTAGGCATGTTATTAAACTTCTCAGTCCTGAAATGTTAAGCTGTGACTGAAATCTGAGACACTTAGCAATCTGTATTCATCAGAAGCAATATACTTATGGTAAAACCATGGGGCAAATGTGTAAATCTTACAAAATGATTCATATGAGCTGCAGGAAACTTCATTTTTTGAAATTATATATCTCTAGTGCCTCCATATATCTTGCCTATCTAAAGAGTTCTGTCTCTACCACTTCTTCATCAGGCATAAAACTCACAGCCCATATCTATTCTCATGGACATTTCAGGTTTCCAATGAAATTTGCTTGAAAACAAAAGAGGTACAACTAGGCCAGAGATCTATAAAAGAAAATTGCATAACTAGTTCTTATGAATCAAGTATGCTCCCAGCATAACCACTGAGGATTCTCCTCTATTACCCATATTTTATTGCATTCTAAGTGTTTTAATTTTGTTTTGGTATTGAAAATTCAATACTAACATTGGAAGTATCAATCACATTAGTATATTTGAAAAACAAGTCATTCATTCAAAGTTTTGTGTGCTAAAACTGTACTTGCCTAACCTTTTAGGTATTATGCATAAACATGAGAGTCAAAGTGCTAATTATCAACTATCAAATATGAAGTTAACTATACTCATCAAATGATTACATTGTTTGCATGATTACAATGACCATAATTATTAATTTTATCAAGAATTCTAGACATGTTTAACATAGAATTCCATATATTAATTGCCATATTGATAGGGGGTCCAATGAAATATTCATTAAATAAAATTAGTTACCTTATTAAGTAGTTCTTTTGATTCCAATTAAGTGTACAAACACTCCTTATTCATCAATTGTTGTTCAAATCTTCTCCAATACCACATAAACAAGTCAAGCATGACCTGGCTTAAAGGAGAAGCCAGTTCTAGAACACTTGTACTCTTTATGCCTGGTACTTAAATCCTTCCATGAACTCCACAGCACTACCACAGCCATGTCTCTCTCAGTTCCTTGAGGAACCTGAAAGAAGAACCATGCGATTGGTCTTGCTCTTCTTAACATAGCTGCAATCTGATAAGAAACACAATGTGATAGTTACAGTGAAGTCCAATATGTATTGTAAGAATGAGCATGAGATGTTACTGCACCATAGCTAAAGGATGTGGTGAACTTGGAGCATCCTAGATGTATTCTAGAAGAGGCAGTGTCTTCTTGGAGGTGTAAAAATAGGTAGGTGTGACCAGAGAAGTGGAATAAATGATTTCTACAATGTCCTAGAGAACAACATGGAAAATGGTCCAGAATAACAGAACAGTTTCAGTTAGTTTTGTCACAAAGAATAAGGGGTGAATATTGATAAAAGAAGGAAAGAGTGGATCCAAATGACTCTGGCAGAGATCTTCGGTATCAAACAAAGAATTATGAATTCACTTAAGGATTTTCAGGCAAGTACACATGCTTCATTTGGCTTAAGTTTTCATGGAGACTTGGTTGGAGAGGTGTGTCAGTTACTGTTCTTGTTGCTCAGACAAAACATTCAACATTCGTGTGTTAAGAGAGAAAAGCATTATTTAATTCACATTACTTGTACAGGATTCAATGCATGGCTCCAAGGCACAGTGGCATAGCAGGGAAGTACAGCAGAAAAACAATTGGTGGCAGGTAAAGCAAGGTAGGGCTGATCACAAATCTTTCTCTGCTTTATAACTTATCCAGGATACTTACAGTGCAGAGAATTCTCACCCTTAATCTTAGTTCCCTTAATCCTAGCATTGCACCAAGAATCAATCCCTCAGTGACACATAGTAGACCCTTCCACCTCCAAAAAATCCTCACCTCTGACTACATGAGGCTCTGAAGGAATATTTAGATACAAAGTATAAATATAAGAAGGCCAGAAAAAAAGAGGTCAAAAGTTAGATGGCGAAATAAAAAGAAACATTTGGAACATAAGTTTTGGGATAAAAAGATAAAAAGAGATGCTGCTAATCACATTCAGAAGTCCAACTTGAGTTACTGGATGAATAGATTCCAACAAAAGGCAACAAAGTGTGAGGTATCAAGTCTCATGTGTGAACTAGGTAGGGTTCACATTCCAGACCCTCTAAGATATGTAACCTTGCTTCATGTTACCTGATGTGATCAAGCCTACATTTCTGACTCTAGCCGATGGAAAGACATTGTCTCATTTAACGTATGGGACTCTGTAAGGATGGAATGTATATGAACCATCCATGTAAGCTAAGATCAGAGATTCTGTCTGAAGTCATGGAGCCATGGGATGTGCTGAAGAAACAAATAATGTCTGATCACAACTATCTTTCTCACCTATGCCGCGTGACTTCTTTATTTCAGATAGAGGAAAACTTTGTTAAAAAATCAGAAGCTTCTGGTTTTCCTCCTTCCAACATCCACTTGGTATTTTGTCTCCAAATATTAATTCATTAAATGTAGTAGAAAGCTGAGGCAAAATAACTGCAAAAGGAACACAGTTCTTAAGTATTTCTTGGAAAATAAAGATGTATGTTTATTTTCAATCATCTCTTAAAAACATATTTAATTCTTTTCGCATCAGAGCAAGATCTTGGTTTCATGTTCAACTCTCTGGAGAATAGAGAGTTAAATAAGATCAGCAAATTTTGCTTCAAGGAGACAGAATTCATTGGCAAGTTTATACAAAAAACCTAATTGTATCACAAGATGGAATTGAACAATTGTTACTGGACTTCCAAGGAGGGTGATATCATGGGAGATGACAAGACATAGAATAAAGAAATAGAAAATCTTGGCTTAGAATTTCAGAATCTGAAAATAAGTTAATATAACTGATAGAAAGTTTTACAAATAAAATATGCAAAAATCATTTATATCTCTTATGAGTTTTCGAATGAAATGAAGTGGCTTAATACATTAGGCTTGAATATATTTGCAAAAGCAGAAACTTCAGTGAGTGCTACTTACTGGCCAAATATTAGTAAGCAGTTGAATGGGTGCTGCTCCCATCTTTGGGGAGAAGAATATAAAAAATGTAAGCCCCTATGTCACTGAGGTGAATCATCTAGGCGAAGAGAGATGACTGTAAATTTTCTACAGTCACTCCAAACATGTAAGCTGTTTTCACTCCAAGGCTTTGTCCTGAGCCTGAAACCAGCCTGGATGGCTAGCTGAGTTGACATAATCTCTGAGTTATTTGAATATGCTGACACAGGAATTAACCTAGAACACTGCTCTGTTCTTAGAAACTGTTTCCAAAGAGAATAAGATTGCAACATCTACTCCATGTAAAGAATCCAAAAGACGTAGGGGTCGAGCATGCATCAAGTATCAACCCAGGCAGTTGACTCATAGTGAGTCATTAGAACGAAAAATCAGAACATTTCTTTTCTACAGCATTAATAATGGTGGCATTGAAATCAAAATTGCTCATTTACGGCTGTACAAAATGCCATAATCTTTCTCCTTTTTTAGTAATATATTGGCTGCATAGAATCTGATGAAATGTTAGTGACTGCTGCTGAAAGTAATATAAAATTAAGCATTCTGCAACTTTTCATTTCTGTCACAGACCACAAAAGTGATCAGTCTTTTTCAAGATACTCAAATTGGCAAGCCATTTAGCATTTCTTATTTTACAAAGACATACATGATTGTATGAAGAATCCTGTGAAGTTTAATTACAGCATTGGTATTTATTGAAACTACAGTATGGTAAGTAATGTCTGTGTATCCAAGTAGCAGCAATAAGATTAGGTACATGATAAAAAGATAAAAACAAAATTTCATAAGTTACATATGTTCTATTATGGTTCTATTAGATTAAGATTAAACATATAGGACCTGGTGCAATAGAAATTCTATGAACAAGTCTCAGCTCTATGACGTGCTACATTTCCAACTTAGGCAAAATTAACCTATGAAAACCTCAATTTTCTTTTATTTAATGTGAATGTTTAATGAGTCCATTCTTGAGAAGCTTGAAAATATATAACAAATATGTTAATTTCTGTCCCTTTAAAGGTTATGGAATTTTTATTAACATGAACCTGAGCATTATTATTCAATACATAGTTTGATACCCTGTTATGCTTCAATAACTGGACAATGGTCAACCCATTAGTAGTATCTATCCTGAAACTTTGACACTTTTTTATTTTTATTTTTATTTATTTATTTTTATTTTAGGGAAGTGTCTACAGGGTATGCAGGGTCTCACTACTAGATCGGACTCATAGTGACCTGCATGTTTACAGCCCCCCAAGTACTGGGATTACAGGTATGAGCCACCATGCCCCATCTCAACTGCCATCTCAGCATACTCCGGAGGCAGAGCCAGCACAACAGGTCCCAGACATCATACCCCTGGCCCCTGAGCTGCTTGCTGGTGCTTTAATCCCCTGAGCTATTTTCCAGTGCTGAAACTTTTGTATTAATACATGCTTACTGCATTTGAGGCTCATGTTCATCATGAGAAATTTATGTACGTGCATAATAAATCTTAGTTCTCTTGTTCTCCACTTCTTTCTCTTCTTTGACCCCTTCCCTCCCGCCGCATTTCAAAAACCTGTTTCCAACTTTCATACCATTCTTTCTCTTTAAATAAGACATGCTTTTCTCTTTGATCCAGTAATGGTTGATACATTGTGTCAACTTGAGAAGTCTAGAAGCTTAACGAAGTAACTCAGCAGTTCTACATCCTAGGGTGTAGAAGACATGCTCTTGCCCTCTAAGATAATTTTCATTGTGTAAACTTGAGAAGCTTAGCAGTTTAAGTACATGACTAATCAGGGATCCAAGGCTCTCAATTTGTAAATAACCTGAGCCTGTGCAAGAAAAGGATATGGAGATAGTGTGAGTGCTACAACCACATGAGAGCGGGTAATCTGCTTACAATATAAGGAAAAGAAGCTTGTTTTCCCATTTCCTCAATGCTTTTGCTGTCTTCTGCTGTTATGAATATTTCCCTACCACCTGCCATGCCCCGCCTCTTTGAAGCTGGCTAATTATGGACAAAAACCTCCACAAACTGTGACCTAAGTAAACCTTTCATTCCTTACTCTTGGGCATTAGGTATTTTGGCTCAACAATGACAGAAAAGTAACTAAGAAACTTCCATTCTCTGTCCCCACTCCTTTGTTCTACTTTTCATTTAAATTTAAGTTCTTCCTCCATTTTTCTCCTTATTTACCCTTTGTGCTTTTCACACAAAGAAAACATGATATTCAAACTTGTGTAACTGATTTATTTCACTTGGCATTATGGTTTCTATATGCACTTATCTATCTAAAAATATGTGAAGTTTGTTTTTCTTTAAGCCAGAGTGGTACTCCATGATATACACACTACATTTTCTTTATCCATTTGTCTGCTGATGGCCATATAGGGTATTTCAAAAATTTAGTTATTATAAATTATGCTTCTCTAAACCTGGGTATGCATGTGTCAGTATTCTATTGACGTTTTTAATTATTTCAGGAAGCATTCCCTTCTACAAGTGTGACAGCTAGGTCAAGTAGAAGCATTGCTTTCAATTTTAGAAGGAATATCCATACTGACTTCCATAGTGGTTGTACCAATTTACACTTCCACCAGCAATGAAGAAGAGGTCCTTTATCCCCACAGTCTAGGCAGAATTTATTTTTCATTGATTTCTATATGACATCACTTCTTTCTGGCATGAGATGGAATTGCAGTGTTGTTTTAATTTACATTTCTTGAATGATTAGTGATATTGAACACATTTCATAAATTTATTTGGGATTTGTAGTTATTTCTGAGAAGTAGCTATTCAATTAAGCTGCTCATTTTTGGATTGAGTCTTTAAATTTGAAGAGTAAATTTTTTTTCAGTTCTTTATGTATTCTAGACCTAATGTAGAATTACAAATGATTGAATGTGGATGATGAATGGAGTCTGATTATAAAACCTGTATTGATCTCACTACCAGGCCTTCTGTGGAACACAAAAAAAGGAAAGTTTCCACATCTCTCAGATGTGCTGTAAACCATCATGCACTGGCAAAGGATCATAGATAGATTAACTCTCAGTATCCCAATCAAGACTGTTTGTGAGGTCTGATAGATAATTCTGTTTTACACTGATGGAAACAAGGCACATCAGGAGCTATAGTAAATATGTTTTTCATACTGCTTTCAGTATAATCTTAATTTTGGCTTGAAAAATAAAGATATTTTTATTAAATTTGGCTTGATGCATAAAATCATCATACATGCCCTTGGGTTTTGTAGTCATCCTTCTTTCCTGTCCTCTTTGTCTGTCCTCCAGTGGCTACCATTAAGGCCTCAGAGGGGCCAATTATATCAAGCTCTGAGTGGCAGAAGCTCCACCTACCTGAGGCTAGCCCCAGGCACACAGCACACCTGCAGATTCACAGCTCAATAGAACTTGCAAGATTGGGGTTCATGGGGTCCATGAGCTTTACAGCAATAGGAGCTGTCAACAGAAGTTAGAGACAGTTGACAAGGAAGCGTTAGCTGGATAATGGAATTTCCTCATTTTTTTAATCTATTCCATTTCAAAATCCTGTCTGAATAACTGTTTCCTCCCGATCTGGTTATCTGAGTCCCTATCTGTGAATATTTCACAGCTTCCTATTATTCAAAAAGTAAAATATAACTCAGATGTGTCTTCTTTGGTGCATTTTCCTTGATACTTTTCAACAGTCTCATAGTATAGTTTCTAGTCATAGCATATTATAAGTCACTCCCATGACATGAATTCTAGTACCTATGCTTTGCACATTCTAGTTCCACTGCCTGGAGAGTTCTTCATAGTTTTGTTTGTGTAATTATTTCCTACAATTTATTTTAGCTCAGGATCACTATTCTTCTCTTCTATAGAGCAGTCCTTAGACTGTTTGTTGTTCATGTTTTACAAACTAAAAAGTGGTATTTAATATTGAAATTACAAATATTGTACTTTTATGTCCATTAGTTACACTCTAATATTTTTATTTATGTAAAGTGTATACTTTGTGTACATTTCTATAAAAGTCATACAGAGTCCTTATTGAAAACCACAGAAAACAGCAACAGAAAAAATTCACCTGCAGCACCATCCCTGAGAGATTCTTAGTTTTAATATTCATAATAAAAAAGTGTTAACTTTTTCTTTTATTCTGTAAAATACACTATAGAAACTTTGATAAGAATTCAATTAAATGTGTATAGTAATTTGGGAAGTATGACCATTTTCATAATATTGACACATCCTAGCCAGAAATAATGGATATCTTCCATTTTCTGATATTATCTTTGATATTCTTTTTCAGAACAATATAGCTTTCAATGTAAAGGATTTTAGTGCTATGGTCATCCACTAGGTAAATAATTATTGAATCTTTGATATAATTCAGCTATAAAAAAACCTGTAAATATAATTTCATGTATGCACCTTGTACAATACCAAAACGTTATGAAAACAGTTTGCAATGTATTAATTCATCGACTCTGTATGGTTAAGGTGTCTTGAAACTGTCTGATTGACATTTGTA
>PVKA01011068.1:0-19089 GCA_004027165.1 Ctenomys sociabilis | reverse complement strand
CAAAAAACAAAACAAAAAAACAAAAAACAAAACAAACAAAAAAAAAATATAGAATGTTGGGCCAGGGAGATGGCTCAGTAGTATAAGCGCTTCCCTGTCAAGCTCAAGGATCTGAGTTCAATGCCCGGTAGTGCCAAAAAATGAATGAATACATAAATAAATAAATAATAATAAAATGCTGATGCTTTCTGAAATAAAAAAAAAAACGATTTTACTTCTTTCATTTGATAGATCTCTATGCATTGTTTATTTTTTTTTTTTACTCTTCTGAAGGATGTGCTTATCCTAATTTCTCTCACAGTGAGTTTGTTTCTTTTGTACAGAAATGCTAATGATTTTTTATTGTCAATATAATGTCCAGCTACTCTACTGAATTAGAATATAAAATCCTGAAATCTTTTGGTGGAAATCCTTTTCATACACAAGCACATATTCTCCCAAAAGAGCTCATGTGTAAAGAAGCAGGTGGAAAGAGTGTGTAGCATATTTGAAGTAATGAAAGAATTTGAAAATGTTGGAGAATGCAGAACAAGGAGAAAATAGCAAGTCATGATAGCATGAAACAATAGCTCTCAAAGTCTTTCCTCGATGACTTACAGTGAACAATGCACTACAAAATAAAACTGTTTCTGTAAAAAAAATCTTACTATTGAAGATGAACTCCATTATTATCTACTGTATTCTGTTCCACTCTTTCATATGTGTAAGAGAAGATGATGGTCACTACTGACTAAATTGATTTTGCTGCCCATGCAAATAAGTTCCAGCCATATTGTGAAAAAGCCTGCTGTAGAAATACTTCAAGGGAGTATCGAAGAAATGATTGCAAGCCACACTAATGAGCATAAACTTACTTTTATAGTAGGTTGCACAGTACAGGATGTGGGAATATGATGATCTGAAAGACACTTTGGTAAGCACACACACCTGCTCTTGGTAATGGTATAGAGTGGATGCCCTGACACTGCAACGGGTAGATGGACATTCAAGATTTTAGATTTGCAGTGGAATGAGAGAAGGGACAATGGTAAAGGTATTCAAAAAGTCCAGAGAAAAAGACAACTTTTCTTCTCTATGGTTTGTCTCTTTACTCTGTCTGTGATGTGTTTCGCTGTACAAAAACTTACTAATAACATGAAATCATTGTTCTTGATTTTTATGATATTTACTGTATGATTGTTATTTTGTTCATAAAGTCTTTGATTGCAGATAGGTCTTCAAGATTTTTGCTCTATATTATCCTCTAATAAATCGATATTTCTGCTTTAATGTTTAGATCTATGATCCTTTTCTTTTTGCTTTAGTGCATCATAAGTGATATATCTCTAGGTTTAGATACTAACATTTGTGAAGACAATTATTCCAGTGTCATTTATTAAACACACTTATAGTCCAGTGAAGGGTTTTTTTTTTTTTTTTTTTTTTTTTTTTTTTTTTTTTTTTTTTTTTTTTTTTTTTTTTTTTTTTTTTTGGTACTTTTGTCAAAGAGAAGATTGTTAAGTATGACTGAAGTTTTCTCTGATTTTGTTTTTGCCAGTACCATGCTGCTTTTATCACAGTAACTTTACACAGTAGTTATGGGATTGGAATATTCTCTGCCTCTCCTTTAGCTTCTGAAAATTTCTTTGTTGTTCTAAAACTATTCCAGTTCCAAATAAATTTCAGAACATTGTTCTTTTATTCTTGAGATACACTATTGAAATTTTGATAGGAATTCAATTAAATATGTATAGTAATTTGGGAAGTATGGCAATTTTCATGATATTGACATATCCTAGCCAGAAACAATGGATATCTTCCATTTTCTGATACATTTGATATCCTTTTTCAGAACAATATAGTTTTCAATGTAAAGGATTTTACTTCTTTCATTTGATAGATCCCTATGCATCGCTTAATTTATCTTTTCACCCTTCTGAAAGGTATAGTTCCACTAATTTCTCTCACAGTGAGTTTGTTTCTTTTGTACAGAAATGCTAATGATTTTTAAGGTCAATATAGTGTCCAGCTACTCTACTGAATTTGGTTATAAAATCTGGAAATCTTTTAGAGGAATTTTTGAGGTTTTCTATATACATTACCATGTCATGTGCAAATAATGGCAATTTATGTTCTTCCTTTTATTTCTTTTCTTTCTTTATCATACCTAATCGTTCTGACTAATATTTCCAAAACTGAACTGAATAACATTGATGATAGTTGACATTCTTATCTTGTTCCTGAATTTAGGGTGAATGTTTTCAATTAATGACCATTTTGTATGGTGTTGGCTGTTGTTTTAACACAGATGCCTTCATTCAAATTGAGATGGATGATGTTTATTCCAATTTTCTTTTTTTAATTGTCTCACTACACAGAACCTACTATTAGTGTTCATCCTGTTTTCAGCATCTCAACTGCTGTGATTGCAGGCACTCACCACCATGCAAAGTCTTTGAGAGATAAAAATTCAAATACTGAGATTTCATGACTCCAGAAAAAAATAGTTGGCTACTATAAGGAAATTAGCCAATAACAGATGCTGATAGGCCTATGTGGAAAATGGAACTTCTCCATTGTTGATGGGAATGTACATTGGTGTAACCACTCTAATCAGTGTGGTTTTTCTTAGAAAAAATAAAACTAAAGATTCCATTTGATGCAACTATTCCTCTTCTTGATAAACTTCAAAAGAAGAAAAAGCATCATAGTATAGTTATATAAGTATGTTTGTAGAAGCCCAATTTATAATAGTAAACCTAGAAAACTATTGGATAAATCAACGAAAAGCATGCTTTTTATACAATGGTGTATTATCTGCTATCAAGAGTGGAAAACTTCTGAGATAGCTCAGTGGAATAAGTACCTGCGTGGCAAGTGCAGGGGTGGGGTTTGATCCCTGGCACCACATGCTGCAGCAACCCCTCCATTGGGCATGTTGATCTGGCTACCAAGTCACGGCATGCTGGCACAGGCCTGTAATCCCAGCACTGGAGAGGCTGAAAAATGAGGATCACTATGAGCCCAAGATGCAGAGTAAGGCCCTCTACCAAATACATTTAAAAAAAGAAAGAAAATGAAAAACTTTGAGCATACATGAGTAAATATATGCATGTGGAGACAATATTCTTAAGTGAAATAAATGGAACATACATGTTCAGTTGTTGTATTGTTTACCTTGTGTAAGAAACGTAAAGGGTACATTTGGACCAAGATATACAAGTGATATTCAGAAACAGGAAGAATGGGAAGGGCCAAAAAGGAGAAGAAATGGGGAAAGATAGGAGACAAAAAAGAGAACTTCCAGAAGATCCCATATTATTAAGCCTGGGTACAAGTATTGTCACTCACTGACTACCACTCAGTGTGTTAAGATTGTTTGCTACATTTTTGTAAGAAATGTTATTAGTATATTTATTGGGATTGCTTTAAACATATTTACCATATTACCTTCTAAGCAGAAGATAATTTTATTGAGAAACAAATAGCAATGAGACAGTTTCAAAACTGATTAGTAGGACAGTTTCAATAATTAATACAGTGCATACTTTTGTCTTTGTAGTGGTTTTAGGAGTATTTAGCCCAATAAACTGAACAGTTATGTCCACATGTGTAATGTTTACAGATTTAGATTCATAAGTGTTTACACTTTAGATTCATAAGTGCCAAAATTAGACAGCAGCTATACTTTCATAAGTGAATGAATGAACTATTGTGTATGCAGTCACCAAAATATGATTTAGTGATAAAATTAAATGAAATACCAAGTCATGGAAAAACATGCAATAAACTTAAATATAATTGCCAAGGAAAAGAAGCTAATAAAAAGAGAATTCATTTTAAATTCATAGGCAAATTCCATAAAACAAAACATGTGGGGAGAGAAGAAATGAAAATGCAACACTGAAAGGAATTTTAGGGCAATGAAAATATTCTGTATGATACTGGAGTGGTGAATACATGTAGTTTTATGCTTGTCAACACTGTTAGAATGTTCAACAATGCTTACCTTATTGCACACTATAATATTTTAAATATAATAATGTTATAGCACAAATATAGAATTTGTAACCAATAGTCCTGTCTGGTGCAAGATGAGGTCAGTTTGGGGAGGCTAAAGATGAGTAGACAGGATATGTGCAGGTGTTCTCTTTATTTTCTATTCAGTGTTCCTGTGAACACCATACTGCCCTTAAGACCAAATTTAGAATTTTTTTTTTGTCTAAAAAGTGCATGAAATGAAATTAAAAGAGCCTGAGGTCCTGTGTGTGGTGGTGCCTTCCTATAACCAGAGCACTTGGGAGGATGGAGTAAGGAAGAAGTATTGCTGTGGATCTGAAGCCAGTTTATGTTAATAGCAAATGCAAGATAAGCCTGAGCCTCACAGAAAGACCCGGGAAAGAGACAGACAGACAGACAGTCACAGAGACACAGACAGTAGAGACAGAGACAGTGATGAAAGAGGCAGAAACAAGAGGATCAAAAGTGCCAGGTTATCATGGGCCACTTAGCAAGGCTTTATCTTAAGCAAAAATAAAAACAGGACAGAAGTATATGACTAACATATATGAGGACACCTTTTAATCTTCAATACTAGAAAAGAAACAGAACTCAAGAGAGGAAGAGTTTTCTGGGGCCATTTGCTGAGCTTAAATGGACAACCATCTTTTTACAGAAGTCTACAGGAGAGTTATATTGGGGTTCAGAAAGTGAAGTGAACAGAACATCTATAGTATTGCAGTCTGACAGTGATGCATCCTAGTTTGGGGATATTTTATGAAGGCCAACAAAACCTCCTACCAGCATTTTAAATTCACAATACTACAAACACTGCAGAAATAGCCTTTTTCACAAAGATAATTATATAGGTTTTCTCGCTTAGTTCTGACAATAATCCTGTCAAGGAAGTTACCTGAATATTTGATGACATTTTGCAGAGGTTGTCAAGAAAGTCTATATAATGAAACTATATCTAACTTTGATTTAAGACAAGATAAAACATAGACAACTCTGACCCAAAAACTAAACTGAAAGAGTAAAGTTAATATACAGTCAGTTGAAGGGAAATTTCTTTCATTTAAAGACCAATATAAAAAGGAAAATTTATGGTGGCTTGTAAAACAAAGAAAGGTGAATATGATATTCTTAACTATAGATGGAAAATCCCAAATCTCATGGGGAAAAGTAATTCATATCTGAATGACTAAAGATGGTAACAGGAGCATAGAAGCAGTATTTTACCATGAGTTCACTAAGGAGGCAGAATGTCAGGCACTACTACTGTTTGTTATTTAAGTGTCTTTCCATGTGGAACATGTTGACAAAGAACAAGACTCAAAAACATTGGCAAGCAAGATACTTCTTGGTTCTACGAGCACTGTTTACTCAAGTTTGTTTTTGCTTGAGATGATACATGAGCCACCATGTTTCAAGGCAGTCAGTTTGGCTGTAGACAAGAAGGAAGAAATGTGTATGTGGCAAACGTTTTTCTCCCATTGTTCAAAGTGTATCTGTCCGGGATTATCTTCTGTTCACTATCATTGTATATACCCAAGCACTGAATATATTCTGCAGTCACTCTCAACTGGCAAACCCTAAGCAGGAGAAAATAGTCATCTAGCACAAAAGCCATAATATTGGAGCTAGCGCCTGTGCTAGTACTTGAGCAAAACTAATCTGTTCATGCCAACTGGGATGAAACAGATACCTAAGTTTCCCAAAGGCAGTAGACCTAAGAGAAACTTAGGTAGCAGTTTAGAAATTTTTGATATGCCATAGCAGAATTTGTTCTATAGCATCCATTCTTGGGCTCCATGTATTGTTTGCCAAGTCTGAAATAATGGAGGAGTGAGAGTGAGTGATTTCCTCATCTAATGAGAAAACCTCAATATCATATCACTACACTCACACCAAAGGCTACATTTACAAGCCCAATTTCTACCTTTAGTATTCTTACATTCAAAATAACATATAAAAACATTATGTTATACTATCTTTAATGTACATGATCTATATTAATTCACATGACTGTTTGACTAATTTCATGTTTTAAAGCAGTAGTGATAACTACATTCCTGTAGTTTCCAAGTACAAGAGGACCCTATAGGCCCTCTGCTGCAGATATATAAAGCATGTCCACCGACCTGGAATCTTACTTGCATATTCAGGAGAACAATTCCTTTCAAAGCCACTTATATCATTTGAAGAATATGGTTCCTTGAGTTAGATGAATCAAAGAGAGCATTTTCTTGTAAGTTGTTGGCTTGCCACATGCCATCTCACAATTAGAATCCTGTGGACAAACAACCAATTTCTCAGTGTTTGAATAATTTGGAGCTATATTAACTAAACAGAGAAGGAATAATGGTAAATTCACTTACAATTCTACCACATGATGTATAGCAGTTTCTATCCAGCCCTGAAATAAACTGTGTCTCTCTGCATTAGTATAGCTTAGTAAAATACTTTTGAAATGAATATTTAGCTCACAATATATCCCATTTGTTCTAAGGATATCAGTGCTCAACTTTGATATATTTACTTGTATAGAGTGTAGTCCACAAATGGCTCAAGGCTACTGGATGTAGCTGCCCTTATAATTTGTACAGTATGACTTTGTTTTATTTTTCTCATTTTTTTTGAATTAGTACATGGTCTACAGGGTCTCATTACACAGATCAGACTACTAGTGATTCTCCTGTTTTCAGTCCCCCAAGTGCTGGGATTACAAGTGTGAACCACCACGGACAGTCTCATTCACTGTCTCAATGCACTCCAGGTGCAGGACCAGCACAGCACGCCAAGGGTCAAACCCTGGTCCCTGCAGCTGCCTAAAAAGGTGTTTTAATCTGCTGAGCTATTGGGCTGTCCCTCTCATTATGGCTTTCTAGAATATTCTGGTTTCCCATGTGAATTTTCATTAAATGTTCCAGTTATTAGTTAGTTTCTGATCTTTTGGACATACTGGCCTTTAAATAAATTGTTGTTTTAATGATTTTACCATCATGGCAGTCAATTAATCTTCCATCCTCAGCTAAATTCTCATATAGTAGGAAGAGAATTGACTCTAAGGCAAAGCAAATCTACATCCAGGCTGGGGCTCAGGATCAAAATGTCACATTCATAATGGATAAAAGGAAGCTTAAGTAGCTAGTACCATCAAGCAGTTGACCTTGGAAGCAAACTGTTTCCCCTACTGCTTAAGTGCTTAAAATGCAATCCCTGCTTCCAGATTTCATTTTAGCCAGCTAAGACTTGGAATACATATTCTCATTATCAAGCTCTATCCATTTTTAACTTTACCGGTGACCCAGGACTCATCACTGCTTTCCTTCTCCAGAGTTAAAACCACAATTGATGAGCTAACTTTGGTTTGTTTCTGTTCTAATTGGAACAGAGATGCCATAAACCCTTTCACTAAGTCAAATGTATGAAATGATTGTAAAAGTTTTAATTGTAATAACAGGTTTTGAGCTAGAATTAATTTCATTAATACAAAAACACAGCATGTTTTCTAAGTATTTTGAATTCTCCTTGCAAAACAATTATGACAAGTTGCAATACTTGGAAATAAATGGTTGCTGAAATGAAGAGGTTACAAAGAAGTATTTCACGGGAACCATCGTACCTTTTCACTGTTTTTCTTTTTTTGTGTTAATTTTATTGAGAAACAAGTAGCAGAGACAGTTTCAAAACAGGTTAGTAGGACAGTTACAATAATTAATACATTGCATTTTGTTGTTTTCATATTGGTTACTCATAGAAGATGCAGACAAGATATCCTGCCCAAACACTGTCAGTACAAATATTTCTTCTCATTGAATTAAGAGAAAGTAGCTGTATATCCATTTTGTATATACAGATACAAAATGGTCCTTCATTTGTGTCCCTCTTTTTGGTTTAGTTTTGTCTGACATGGGTATTGCACTGCCATTTGAACATTGTAGGAGCATGAATTCAGCAAAATATTCCAATAGAGTCCAGTAGTCCATAATAGTAGTGGATTATCCATAGGACAACCAATGTCAGAAGTTGTTGACTTGAGGTCATAGGGCCTCACTATGCAGCTCAGACTAGTAGTGTTCCTCCTATTTCAAGCCTCCGCAGAGCTAGAATTACAAGCATGTGCCATCACTCATTGTCTTGGTGGCTGGCTCAGAGTCCCTGGGGTCAGGACCTGCCAAGACATATGGAACAGGGGTTCGAATCCTAGTCCCTGAACTTGCCTAAGCACACACTTGGTCCTCTGAGCTTCCTCACTGGCCTTCTTTTTCACACTTGAAGAAACATAACTCATTTTTTTTTCCATTGTGTATTTGTTTTTATTTTATTTTTTTATTTTATTGAACCACAAATGTCAATCTGACAGTTTCAAGACACCTTGACAATACAGATTCAATAAATTATACATTGCAAACTGTTTTCATAATGTTTTGGTATTGTACAAGGTACATACATGATATTATATTTACAGATTTTATTTTAGCAGATATCTCTTATCAGTGAATTAAGAGTGTAGCTGTTGGGGGCTGAGGAGATGGCTCAGTGGAATAAGCACTTCCCTGGCAAGCGCAAGGGCCTGAGTTCAATCTCCAGTTCCGAAAAAAAAAAAAAAAAAAAGAGTGTAGCTGCTTACTTATCTTATTTTTTATACCTGAATTATATCAAAAATTCAATAATTATTTTCCTAGTGGATGACCATAGTACTAGAAGCTGACATAATATCCTGTCCAACCACCATTAGTGCAGATCTTGCCTCTCATAGAATTATGTAGAAGCACAGTGTTATCTATCCCAACTGTACTGTCTAAACACACATATCATGATATTTTCTCTTTACACCCCTTCCTTTGTCTACACCTCTCAAAGGTGGTCACTCCATTGACATTCAACTGACTTAGGTGCTTGAACTCGACACCACATTCCAACACAGTCCAGCATTCTACAACAACAGTGAGTTTTTCAAAGCCAAAAGGCCAGCCAATATTTTGGCCCTAGCCTTTCAAGGTCAGCAAAGACTCAGGACATAGGAGAACCTGTACTGCTCCAAATTTTCTGAACAAGGAGATTATGGAGCCACAGAGGAAAGAGATTGAAGTTCGAAAGTGTGCCTGGGGAGAGTCACATGAAGAGAAAACTTTCTCTCAAGCTCCCACAGAGAGCAATCTGGTCAAGCATTGGCCGTGACTTATCCACATGGATGACACAGACAAAGGAACTACAGAATAATGTACAGGACTACAAGATAAACCCTGAGAGGACTTCAATGACCACATAGGAAATATAAAGTCCATGTGTTGGTATATAAGTTTTGATCTACCTAGGTCTTAACCATCCAGCAGAAAAGTATAAAAATGAAGTGTATATCGTGAGCCCATAATATTAAGCTGAGGTGTAAATGGTTAAGGTCGGCAATTTGTTTGAATAATTCACTATGGTTGTAGAATGCTGGACTGTGTTGGATTGTAGTGTCGAATTCAAGCACCTAAGTTAGTTGAATGTCAATGCAGTGCCCACCTTTAATGGGTGTAGACAAAGGAAGGAGTGTAGAAAGAAAAAATCATGATGTGTGTGTATAGACAGTACAGCTGGGATAGATAACGCTGTGTTTCTACATAATTCTATGAGAGGCAAGATCTGCACTAATGGTGGTTGGACAACATATTATGTCGGCTTTTAGTATTATGGTCATCCACTAGGTAAATAATTATTGAATTCTTGATATAATTCAGGTATAAAAAACATAAGATAAGTAAGCAGCTACACTCTTAATTCACTGATAAGAGATATCTGCTAAAATAATATCTGCAAATATAATATCATGTATGCACCTTGTACAATACCAAAACGTTATGAAAACACTTTACAATGTATTAATTGATCAAATCTGTATGGTTACAGTATCTTGAACCTGTCTGATTGACATTTGTATTTCAATTAAATAAAAATAAATGAAAAAAATTTTCCTCCAAAAATAAAAAAAAAAAAGAAATTGTTGACCATAGCCATTTATAGCTCAGCTTAATATGATGGCCCCATGATGTATAATTCATTTTTATACTTTTCTGCTGGATGGTTAAGACCTAGATAGATCAAGACTTGTATACCAACACATGAACTTTATATTTCCTATGTGGTCAGTGAAGTCCTCTCAGGGTTTATCTTGTAGTCCTGTACATTATTCTGTAGTTCCTTTGTCTGTGTCATCCATGTGGATGAGTCACGGCCAATGCTTGACCAGTTTGCTCTCTGTGAGAGCTTGAGAGAAAGTTTTCTGTTCATGTGACTCTCCCCAGGCACACTATAGAACTTCAATCTCTTTCCTCTGTGGCTCCACAATGTCCTTGCTCAGAAAATTTGGAGCTCACCTGAGTTTCATGATGTTGCGGTACAGGTTCTCCTATGACCTGAGTCTTTGCTGACCTTGAAAGGCTAGGGCCAAAATGTTGGCGGGCCTTGTGGCTCTTCTATTTCTCCAACTCTGACTTGTGATCTTAGGTTGTTAACCATCCAGAAGAAAAGCTGATTAGTATCCTGAAGCATATGCCATTCACTTTGCCTTATCTGACTCAATTGATTTTACTTGTTGTACGTTGTATTTTACTTTGTATTTCTGCTTTTCACTTGTTATACTAGGGAGACTATACGATATTTACACGTGTGTCTGGTTTATTTCACTTATGAGTATATGTTCAAGTGGCATCCACTTCAGTATAAATGCTTCGAACTTATCATTCTTAATAGCTGAGTAATACTCCATTATATAGAAATACCACATCTTTTTCAACCATTCCTGATGTGATGGACATTTTGGTTGTTTCCAAGATTTTGCTATCACACATTGCGCTGCTATAAACATAGCTACAAAAATATCTCTATTAGAAGATGCAGAGGCATCTACAAATACACTCAGCCATCTGATCTTTGACAAAGGGGCTACACAAGCTCACTGGAAGAAAGATAGCCTCTTTAACAAATGGTGCTGGAAAACATGGCTTTCTACATGCCGAAAACTAAAACTTGACCCAGCTCTATTATCATGCACTAAGTTAAATTCAAAAGGGATTAAAGATCTAAACATTAAAACAGAAACACTCAATCTCCTGGAAGAGAAAGGAGGAGCAACTCTTGAAGACATAGGGGTAGGTAAAGAGTTCAAGAACAAACATATATTCACATGGGAAGCTCTTGAAAGATTCAATTACTGGGATCAAGTCTTCTTGAGGAGCTTCTGCATGTCAAAAGAAATTGTCAACAGAGTGAAAAGACACCCCACAAACTTTGAAAAAATCCTAACTAATAAGCAATCAGACAGAGGACTACCGTCTAGAATATATAAAGAACTAAGATATAACAGGGCCCTCAAATTTAAAGACCCAGTTCAGAAATGGGCATCTGAGATGAATACACACTTCTCAGAGGACGAAATGAAAGAAGTGAATAAATATATAAAAAATGCTCCACATCGCTAGCCATTCGTGAAATGCAAATAAAAACAACACTGAGCTATCATCTCTCTCCAAAAAGAATGGCTATCATAAGGAAATCAACCAACAACAAATGTTGGAGAGGTTGTCGGGAAAAGGGAACACTTCTCCACTGCTGGTGGGAATGTAGACTGGTACAACCATTGTGGAGGTCAATGTGGAGGCTCCTCAAAAGAGTAGGACTAGAAATCCCATTCAAGCCAGCTATCCCCCTACTGCGAATTTTCCCAAAGGATCTTGAAGCAATAAAATTCAAAGTAGGAACTAAGTTATCTCTATAATATATAAGATATATTTATTCTATAATAAAGATATAACCGTATCTAGTATCTGTGAACCTTGGACTTACAGGTGAGAATTAGGATATGTTTAAAAAAAAATCAGTAATGCTCATAAAATACACATTTTTTTCTTTTCATACTTTTTTAATTTTTAATTTTTGTTTTATTGAATTACAAGTATCAATGAGACAGTTTTAAGGTATCTTGACAAGATGAATTTGATAAATTAATACATTGCAAACAGTTTTCATAATGTTTTAGTATCATAGAAGGTGCATACATGATATTATACTTACAGATATTATTATACCGTATGTCTCTTATCAGTAAATTAAGAGAGTATAGCTGTTTGCGTATCTTATTGTTTATACCTGAATTACATCAAAGATGCCATAGTTAATACTTTCTAACTCGTTATTTTCCTAGTGGTTGTCTATAGTACTAGAAGCCAACATAATATCCTGTCCAACCATCATTAGTGAAAATCTTGCCCCTCATAGAATTATGTAGAAGCATGGCGTTATCTATCCCAGCTGTACTGTCCATACACACACATCATGATTCTTCCTTTCTATACCCCTTCCTTTGTCTACACCTGTCAAAGGTGGGCACTCCATTGTCATTCAATTAATTTAGGTGCCTGATCTCGACAACACAATCCAATAGAGTCCAGCATTCCACAACAATAGTGAGTTATCCGAAGAAGTTGTCGACCATAGCCATATACATCTCAACTTATTATTATGGCCCCGCGGTGTATACTTCATTTTTATACCTTCCTGCTGGATAGTTAAGACCTAGATAGAGCAAGACCTATATAGCAACGCATGTACTTTTTGTTTCTTATGAGGTCAGTGAAGTCCCCTCAGGGTTTATCTTGTAGTCCTGTACCTTATTCTGTAGATCCTCTGTCTGTGTCATCCATGTGGATGAGTCACGGCCAATGCTTGACCAGTTTGTTCTCTGTGAGAGCCTGAGAGAAAGTCTTCTGTCCATGTGTTTCTCCCCGGGTACACTATAGAACTTTGATCTCTTTCCTCTGTTGCTCCATAATCTCCTTGTTCAGAAAATTTGGGGCTCAACTGAGTTTCATGATGTTGCAGTACAGGTTCTCCTATGACCTGAGTCTTTGCTGACCTTGAAAGGCTACGGCCAAAATGTTGGCTGGCCTTGTGGCTTTTCTATTTCTCCAATTTTGATCTGTGAACTTAGGTTGTTAACATCCAGAAGAAAAGCTGATTAGTATCCTGCCATTCACTTTGCCTTATCTGACTCAATTGTTTTTATTTGTTTTACGTTTCCATTTCTATTTCTGCTTTTCTCTTGTTGTACTAAAGAGACTATACAATATTTACATATGTGTGTCTGGTTTATTTCACTTATGTGTATATGTTCAAGTGGCATCCACTTCAGTTCAAATGCTTCAAGCTTATCTTTCTTAATAGCTGAGTAATACTCCATCTTTTTCAACCATTCCTCATGTGATGGACATTTTGGTTGTTTCCAAGATTTTGCTATCACAAATTGTGCTGGTATAAACATAGGTACACATATATGACTATGATATAATATTTTTAGTTCCTCTGGGAAAATTCCCAGTAGGGGGATAGCTGGCTTGAATGGGATTTCTAGCCCTACACAAATGTCTTTTCTTTTCATTGTGATACCAGGGATTGAACTTGGGACCTTGCATTTCTGAGGCAGGCACTTATGCCACTGAGCTATCTCCCCAGCCCAAAATACACATTTTATCTTTCCAATTTTTAATGGACGAATCTTTATTGTCTTTTATATTTATTATGGACGGGATATATTATAGAATAGTATTTGTATAACCTCTCCTAGGTGAAAATAATGGTGTGCTTCAAAGGTAGCAAGACAAACATATTTATCCGCTATGGCCTCTTAATCTTGAATTTGTAACTTAAGGGTGATGCTCATAAAAAAATAAAATAAAACTTACCCATTACACTGCAAAAGTGAAAGACAACTTGGCATGTCACAAATAAAAGCTTAAAACGTATGTGAAAAATGTAAAAGAAAACCTTGAAATATATAATCAGATATTCAGCAAATAATACAAAAACTCATAGGAGCTGGACAGGTTTATAACAAAATTTATTAAATATGTGGAAAATGGTAGCTGCTTTCAAAGACTAAAGAAATAAAATAATTAAGCAAAGTGAAGATTTAATATATGTTCTCTCTTACAGTCTGAATTATGATGAAGAAAAAATCTTATTCCCTATTATATTGAGGACAAAATGACAAGTTAGAAATAGGTTAAAGGAATGATGAACTTACTGAATGGTAGGGAATTTTTGTGAGAGATTCTTCCACTTGAGATATTTAACAAGTTGAAAATTATTTCAATTTTTTTTCTCTTTTAGGGAATTCTGTTACAAAACTCCTCATGGTAATGAATATGATAAAAAAAAGAGTTATGCGTAGCCATAATCTAGGTAAAATTACTGAGGGGCAGAGTGGGCATTATAGAAAAATATCGAGATTCTCTGTGCCGGAATTAACTCTAATGTGAGTCAACTCCACATAATTGATTTGATCTATCCCTGATAACTTGAGCAACAAGGTATTAGTCAAAGTTCTGGACAAGAATTTATAGTTAAGAAGATAAAAGAACAGAGTTAGTTATATTTAGATTACTCTAGTTAGGTCATAGTTTCTAGATATTACAACAATAACATTTGAGCACACATGTAAAACTGAATAAACGTTGGAGTATACCAGGCAAACTTTTCAATATTTTTTCATAAAACACTAAAATATATGGAGATGTTCTAAATTAGAAAAGGAACACTATTATTCTCATACCTTGAATACAAAAATTATTATGTTTCCTAAATCTGTATTATGTGTTTCTGTGTTGTATGTATTATACATGTACATTATGCATTGATATCAGCTTGGAAATACATTTGTCTCATTTATGATACTTAGATGCTATATGTTTCAATACACATATCCTAAATGTGACATCCACTTACATAACTAAATACCAGTCTTATCTAAGAAATTATAATTTTATGCCTATTCTATATGCTAATGTCCCTCTGGCACCACAAGTCTTCTCATTTCCTTTTATGGTTTTGTTTTGAAATAATGTTAAAAGCAAAATGGTTGCAAAATTATTCAAGTATCCATATACCTTCACCTATTTCCATTGAAGTCATCATTTTGTTTATCCATAAAGTCATCACAACATTGTGACTAAGGTACTATATTTATTTAAGGAAAATAAAAAAAGATAAAGGAAGCTTAAATTTATATTCCAAGTTCACAGAAGCAATAAATAGAAGTCCTTATAAGAATAGAGTTCCCATATATATTTCAAACATTGGACCTGTGAGGTAGCTCAGTAGACTAATCACCTGCTATGGCAAGGGCAAGGACCTGAGTTCTATCCCCTGGGGTGCACTGAGGCAGCAACAGAGTCTGGGCATGGTGGCATACGCCCAGTGCCAGAGAGGCTGAAAACAGGAGAATCATCTGTACAGTGAGACTCTATACCAAATACACACATGAAAATAAATTCAGCTTTAAAAAATAAGATAAGTATACAGCTACATTCTCTTAATTCACTGATTAGAGGGATCTGCTCTAATAGAATTTATAAGTAGAATATCATGTATGCACTACAAAAACCACTACAAAAACAATATGCAATGTATTAATTGTTAAATATGTCCTGCTAATTTGATTTGAAATTGTCTCATTGCTATTTGTTCTTCAATAAAATAAAATAAAATTTAAAAGATGAAGTCCAAATATTTTGTAATGCACTGCTCTGCTTTTCAACTAATGCTTACTGTACAATAGAGTCAATATATGAATGTGGGAAAGTTTAAATTATAGTGATTTAAGGAATTTATCATGGTATTAAATTATAAATAGGGTGTGAAAGTTCCAAATACCTTCAAATATCATATATAAATTATATTAATATGTAAAGAACATTAATTATGAAAAATTCCTCACTAAAAAATTACTAAAACTGGATCTATTGCTTTTCTCCTTTCTTTAAAGTCCAAAGTCCAGGAAAAATCTACTTCATTTTGTATAGTAATATAAATGCCACTAATTAATGCAATTTAAATATTTTCAAATTACTTGAAAGTTATCACATATTATGAACATGCTCAATACTGAATTACATAAACTAAGATAGAAGAGATCCTTAGTTTTAGCTGTCATGTAGTAAGTGAGTGGTAAATAGAAGAGTGCAACTCCTACATTCTTTTCTTTCTTTCTTTTTTTTTTTTTTTTGGCAATATCAGGGATTGAACTCTGGCTCTTGTGCTTGCCAAGGAAGCGCTTATTCTACTGAGTCATCTCCCCAGCATCCAACTCCTACTTTCTGATTCTAGTAAAGTGTGTTAACTACATTGAGGAGCTTACCAAAATGTTAATAAGTGTTTGGAAATGAATGAAATCTCAATAGTCATTTTATTTCTTTAAGACTAAAATGTATCACAACTTATCCTTTACATTCATAAGAGATATATACACAGATCTGTTTTGAATCTCAAAGAGAACGAATTTTACAATAGCACTATAGCCTCTACCAAAAGTGTTCCATATATATAATTTAAAAGCTGGAAGTGATTACTTTCGACCATAAAAGTTTTAATAGGTATAAGGCTAAAATTAGTTGTGCCCTAAATTGAAAACTAAATGAAATGGTTTCACAAACTTTTTCCTTTTTCTGTAAGGTGGATAATATGACAGATTTAAAATGCTAAAATTTTTTTGCATTTAATTCCTTAATTTAAATAGAATTGATTGGAAAACTAAGACATAATTATTGGAGATCTTTTGAGCAATCACTTTCCCTCTTTACTGAAACATTTGACTTTTTCATCATAAATCTTTTATCCCTGCTCTGCTCTAGAAACGGGTGAATAAAAATAACTATGTAAAATCACCACTACCTCCTATGGAATGTAGATCTTGTTAAAATAAAAACTCTAAGGATGCTCTTTTCTCAACTAATAGTTTTGACAAGCATTCTATATGAATTTAGATCAAGAATTGCGTTTAATTTCAGGTTTAACAAAGAGATGAATATTCCACCTTCTGTATTCTGAATATGTGTTGTGTCCTTCGGAATCCATATGTTCAAACAGAATTACCATTTGTGAACATATTGTGAAATAGGACCTTTGGTTGGTGCCTAATAATTGTTTCTCCCTTTCTCCCTGGGAAGACAGCAGTGAAGCACCATGTATGAACCAGGGAGTGGATCCTCACCAGAAAATGAAATCTGCCTTTCTGGGAAGTTAGCTCAGTAGAATAAGTGCTTGCCTGTCAAGCACAAGGGTCTGAGTTCAAACCCGAATTTCAAAAAAAAAAAGACCAACTTGCACTGCACAGGGAGACAGTATAATGGAGATGGCTCACTACAATAAGCACTTGCCTGAGTTCAACCCTCGGTTCTGCCTTAATTTTTGTGTTAGCAAATTTCAGAATGGTGAGAAACATGTTACTCTTTTTTATATAAGCTACTACATTTTCCATTAGTTTGTTAGACCATTTAAGTGAAGGAAGACATTATGAGAAAGAGAATTGAGTTATGAGGTAGGAAGAAAAGTCAATAAATTTTTGAGGAGTTAGAAGTACTGTGCTTTGTGGGAAATATCTAATGATCACTTATCCCAGAGATTTTTACAGTACTACTTGCTTTGTGTTAGTCTATTGAAAGGAGCAGTTAATGTTTATTTATTTCTTTTACCATTTTAATGTTTTACAATTTTTTGACCAAGAGATTTTGTTTTTCTGTTGGTTGGTTGGTTGGTTGATTGATTGATTGATTGATTGATTTATTTATTTATTTATTTATTTATTTATATGATGCAGGATCTCACTACACAGCTTGAACTCGTAATGATCCTAATGTTTTTAGCCTCCCCAGCGCTGGGATAACAAGTATGCACCATCACATCTTGTTTCAATGGCCAGATCAGCACACTCAGGGGCTGGACCAGCAATGGCGTGTCATGCCAGGGATGGAACCTGGGTCCTTGTGCTTGCCAGGCAAATGCTTAGATCATTGAACTCTACCTTCCCAGTTCAGTCCAAGAGATTTTTGAATAGTAGTTGCTTCTACTTGGAAAAATTTATTTTCTTTTTCATGCAACAATGTGACCTTTTTATTGAATGTTATCATGCACTATATGTTCTACACAAAACTGTTAGACATTAGTATTCACTTGAGAAAGAACAAGCCATGAAAAATCCCTAGACATCACGTTTGAGTCCATTCAGTGTGAACACAAAGGCTGAAAAGTGAAGGCCAGGGAATACAAATTAGAGAAAAAGAACAAAATTACGTGAAATGACATTAAAATTATGACTATGGCTTACAGTTTACAGAAAATCTTGTAGCATTGGACTTCAGATCAGCAGCTCGGGGCAACTGTTTGGTTTTCATAAAGAAGGGATATTTTTGTTAATCACTCCATGATTAATCCTAGGGACAACAGGACACCAATACTAGTTTGGATTATACAATTACATTGGTCCACTATGCTTGCTCACTAAGAGCCTGCCTGCAGCATGTGATCCCCACTGTGCATATTAATCAAAATATAGCCAAAACTATTTACAAATCATAATATATATATAAACAAAATTATGAATATGAAATACACAAATTCCAGGGATTTAACATAATTTTCATTTTATTTGTCCTGTCCACTAGTATATGATGCATTTCTCAAAACAGCAAATCAATTATTGTTTATTATACAATTTTTTGGACTTTTTTTTTAAAGACAAGGCCTTGCTAGATAACTCAGTATGGCCTCAAATTAGTAGCAATAATCCTGCCTCTACCTCCTGAATACTGGAATTTTAGGCAAGTGCCAACACATCCAGCTTATTTATTATACAATTTTATTATATACTTATTCATTATATGCTTTTGTACATAAATATATTGTAAGCGTAATAAACTCTGTAATGCCAGCCTGGAAATCCCTTCTGCTATAAGTTCACAATCTAATTGACACAGACATCCATTACTTCCAATGGATTAGGCCACAAGTTTTGTCATCTCAGAGAACATTATAGTGCTATTCTTTGAGTCACTGAACTTTATATACATTGGTGCCATTTTTCTGTAATGTCTGTTTAATCCACTGGAATGGAAGCTTCTATGGACTAAACATGTTAGAGGATAAAAGAAAAGGGGCCATGAGCAGGAGGAATTAATTTTCTCGGTAAGTTACATTTTTATGTTTTTAATTCTGAAGAAATGATAGCTGATTGTTATCAACTCCAATTACTAATTTATGCTCTGAAGAAAAAAAATATGCGTGTCTCCT
>PVKA01011067.1:0-62117 GCA_004027165.1 Ctenomys sociabilis | reverse complement strand
CACTTGGTTGGGACTTTTCATCCCTCAGCCTGGGTTTCCAAGGTCCAGAAAAGACTGCAAAGAATATCCTAGGTCTATGCTGATTCCACAAGCCTTGAGTATGTTTTGCATTTTATGTAATTAATACAATGTCATAATAATATTAGGCATATTTAAATATCACATACTAATGATTTTATTTTAAATAACTGTGCTCTATTTTGAGACAAGGTGTCAAGATCTCAGTATTTAACCCAGCTAACTTCTTTTTTAAAAAAATATATTTGGTATAGGATCCCAGTACAGAGCTCAGACTCGTAATGATCCTCTTGTTTTCAGCTTCCCCAGAACTGGGATTACTGAGGACTCAGAGGCCGCTCAGCGAGCTGGAGGGCAGGGCCAGCGCAGCATGTGGTTCCTGCTTGCCTAAGCAGGTACTTAGTCCATTGAACTATCTCACCGGCACTACCCAGATAACTTATGATTCTGTTGCCTCAGACTCCCAAGTAGCTGGGATTAGAGGGATGCACAAACCCGGCTACAGCCTTTAATTTGAATATTACTGTTTTAAATGGTGTTGTTGCAGCTACATCTTTGACATTGGGAACACTACACTTGGACATTGGCTCCTTCCTAGGGACCTGATATGTCCATACCCGTGTTAGTACGTCCTGCATAGATCCTAGGGAAGTGATGGTACTAATTTTGCCTACTAAATATGTATCTATAATAATCAAATGTACTGAGATTGCTTGTGTGTGTGTGTGTGTGTGTGTGTGTGTGTGTGTGTGTGCGTGCATGCACTAAGGACACTGCAATTCACTGAAATCCACGGACCTCCTTCTCAGAAAAAAAAAAAAAATGTTTCTAAATACATAAAACAAAAGCCAAAGGAGCTCAAAGACACTAGTTATTTTGAAGTCTAGTTATCAAGACACAAAACCTGATGCAATCATTCCATTATTTCTTCCTTACTTAGCCAGACCTAGTTGCAGATCCCAAAACATTGTAATCATGAAGTAGCGGAGGACACGGATGATATTTCATGAGATGTGTTACAACTGCAGTGTGATATGTAAAAATCACAGTTGTGATTATGAGTGGTGGCAGAAGTTTTACGAATGCAGTTGTGGTTTGTTTCATTAGTTCATAGCTCAGCGGTAAGTGTCATAGCAAAGGGAACATAAAGCCTTTCGCATTCCATCCTAATAAAAACCAATGCTTTTGCCTATTGTCATTACATGTCTCGGTGAACTACTGCTGGCAGCTGCATTGAGGAAGTTCCACCGCGCCGAATTCTCCAAGTCTGCTTGAAGTGCTTGGGCTACTGCCTCCGCTCTTCTCTTGCTTTCGTAGAGCAGCACAGGCAAGGTGTGGTCCCTTGCTTCTGAAACACATTACATTTCACAGAGCACCTGCTTATTCTTGCTTAGCTCCACTGGGTGTGATTTTGAAACAGCAGAAAGAAGGGACTTATCGTGATCAAAACGCTTCCTTTTGCCTAATTAGATGATAATACCACACACAAACACACAGAAGCCCTCCTGGCGAGATTTGTATTTTGCCTCTTCATCAGTATGAGATGCCCCACAGATGGAATAGATGTAATTGTCAGCCCTGGAGTGAGCAAGAAACAGGGATGAACAGGCCACTAGGCAACCCTGTCATACCACCATTTGGCTGTGCACTTTGCATTAGCTTCTGTAGTTTTTCTGTGTTAAATATCAACAGAGATTCTCAAGCAGTTTCAGCCTGAGGCTATTACTTCTAATAATTGAGACTGATGAAAGGTCATGGTATTTTTACAGCTTAGCTGTGACATGCCATATATTACTTTGCTTCTGTCAAAGAAAATATTACACACTTCATTGGAAAAAGGTTTGATCCTGAGCTTTTCCTCCTTACACTGTCTACAATGCATTTGCTTGGGTTTACCTATAAATTTTGTATTTAAAGTGTTCCAGAAAATTGCCTGGTGTTAGAATAAACTCATTCAGAAATAAAACCAATGTTTCGGGGTCATTAGGAAATTAATTATGTGAGATGAATGACATGTTGCTACCAGAGGGGAAGCGTTGCATGCTATCTTGTTTGAGTACAACACTGATCCCTTGTGAAAAGCTGCTTATTAGACTAAAATAGGAAGAATGTCTTAGGCGGAAAACCAGCTACTTAGGAAATTACTTGAATGTCCAATTTTGTAGATAGACGAATTTTATTTTGTTAATTATGCTAAAAGTATGGGTAGTTTTTGGGTGCTTACGTAAAAGCTGGGTATTTATTTTTTAGTTAATAAAGTATTTTATTATTTTCTTGAGGAATGGAAAAAATGCACAATGGAAGTACGGGTTATTTTCAGTAAGAGCATATTGAAACCCAGAAATTTTTTCCAAGGAAGCATTCACAGCAATATTCACGTTTCTGTATTATGTATATATTGAATTACTCATACAAAAAAAGACTACAGAAAATATATGTACTACAGTTGTAGTCTAAAAACTTCCTTAAGTCTTAAAGATGACAAGTAAAAAGGAACAATGAGGATTAAAACAAAAAAGCACTTTTTAAAAGAGAAATACCATTTAGTAAATTTGGGAATTATTTATGAAGAGCTCTATAAGTTTTAAATATAAGTTGAGAAATGGCACTCTCAAAAAATACATATAGAATGTTCTGTGGAATTTTCTACTGCCTGTTATGGTCTTGGATTTGGGTGGGTTGTTGGCTGTATTTTCTGAATTCACTTAAGAGAAATCACAGAAGCTCACAGAAAATGTAGGCTGACAACAAAACAAAAATTTAGGAAAGAACACATTGAAAATAAGGACCACCAATAGGAGGGCTCTCGTGTGTTCAAGGGAATAAGATAAAGACACAGTTCAGGATGAGGTGGTTGGAGGGAAACCCTGACTTCTGCTTTGACCTTTCCTGCCCTACCTTGGCAGAACCAGTAGGCTGCTTTGTCATACAAAGTGTCAGCACAGCCCAGGATGAGCTGGAACTCAAAGGCCAGGGTCCTTGGACATTTGTTCCTCCAATATTCTTCCTTCAAGTCCTCCAGATTAGATTTATAAACTGAATAGGAGACATCTTCTCAGTGTGTTTGTTTAAAGTAGTTTAAAAACTGAATTTCAGAGTAGATATTTTGTTTTATTTTATTTTGGAGAGTAAAAAAATAAAGCCAAAACTAATAGCAGAAACAGAAATATTGACGCAATAATAGCTGTGTTACAGATTTTCAAAACAAGAATGGGAAATTAACAATGGTTGTTATATTACCTATTTTTATTGTCAACTCTGTTGCTCAGATTAACAGATCCAGCTACGCAAGATTGGGCAAATAATATTAACATTTGCTTTTAATAAGCCTTAATGCTTTTCTTTTATACTTTTAAAAATATTTTAAAGGTCGTATAATATTAATGGATAAGACATTAAAAATGGTATACATTTAAAAGGCCAAGATGAGAGGTATTAGGGCTGGGGAGATAGCACAACGGACTAAAGTACCTGCTTAGGTAGGAACAGGGACAGGGGTTTGCTCCCCAGCATGCTATGTCAGCCTCACTTCTGGGGCTCACTGAGACAATGAATGAGACTGGGCTTGGTGGCACACACCTGCAGTCCCAGTGCTTGGGATGCTAAAAGCAGGAGGATCACTGTGAGTCTAATCTGTGTAGTGAGGCCCTGTACTAAATACATAAAAAAAAGATAAGAGGTATTCAACCATGTATTTTATTACACATTGCAGTCCTCGATGCAGTTGCTTAGATCACAGATTTCAGTATACAAAGTTAATCAAAGTGAAATTCTAAACATTAACTGCTTTAAAGAAAAACAATGGAAATTATTAGTACAATCATCTCAGCCTTGCTGTATATATAACTACATGATTTTCCCCTTTCCTTTTTTCCTATCCTTTCTCCTTTCCCTCATATCCATTTTATAATTATGTTCACTTTCTTTCTTTTTTACTTTATTTATTATACCTTGACAAAGTCCAACACTCATTCATGATCAAAGCCCTACAGAGAACTGGAATAGAAGGCTTCTACCTTAATCTGATAAAATTCATCTATGAGATACCAACAGCCATTTAATTCTAAATGGAGAAAAATTGAAAGTTTTTACTCTCAAATCAGGTGTAAGACAAGGATGTCCTCTATCCAATATAGTTCTGGAATCATTAGCTAGAGCCATTAGACAAGAGAGATAAATAAAAAGAGTAAGAATAAGTAAAGAAGAAATTAAATTATCATTATTTGAAGATGACAGTGTAATCTGGTTGGAAGATCCAAAAACCCTCACCAAGAAGCTTCTAGAATTAATAAACAGGTTCAATAACAGCAGGATTCAAAGTCAGCACCCCAAAATGAATAGCATTTGTCTACACTGATTAAAAAACACACTGAGAGAGATATTAGAGAAATAATACCCTTTACCACAGCATTCAAAAAAGAAAAGAAAGCAAGAAAAGAAATAGGAATACTAATCAATGAAGTAAAACATCTATACAATGAGAAGTACAACACTCTGATAAGAGATTGAAAAGGTTTTCATAAAATGGAAAGCTATTCCTTGCCCCTGGGTAGGAAGATACAATGTGGTGAAAATGGCCGTACTCCCAAAATTGTTACATATTGGGGAGATGGCTCAGGGGCTGGGGAGATGGTTCAGTGGAATAAGTGCTTCCCTGGCAAGCACAAGGGCCTGAGTTCAATTCTTTGTTCTGCCAAAAAAAAAAAAAAAATAATGTACCTTCTATCAAAATATAATCAGTGTACCTCATAGATCTAGAGCAAACATTCCTAAAATTTATTTGGAACCAGAAAAGATCTGGGATAGCAAAAGTAATCCTGGGCAACAAAGGCAACACGGGAGGCATCACAATCCCTGACTTGAAATCATACTACAAAGCTACTGTGACAAAATCAAGATGGCACTGGCAAAAAAGACCTGAGGATCAGTGGAACAGGTTAGAAGATACCGATACATCTACAAACACTCTCACCCACCTTATCTTTGACAAAGGGGCCTGTGTGTTGACTGGAAGACAGACAGCCTTTGTAACAAATGGCACTAGATTTCTATAGTAGTTAATGGGAGTTTTGAAGCCTGTGGGGAGCTTGTCCTTCCTTCTCCATAAGGACATCAGGATGACACAGACAGGGGCTTGGTTTATGTACCTGCTCACCACATATTACATGATAAGCAGCTGAAATTTACATCTGATAATTAATAGACACCTGTGGAGTATAATCCTTTGAAAGACATGTACTTGAATATTATTTTTCATGGAGCAGAATTATTGGAACAGGTAGACCAAGATAATAAAATGCCTCATATATATATATAGCATTTGTATTCTTCAATTTTATTAAGTATAGCTGGATTCTGTGATGATGTAAGTGATGTTACTAAGATGAGTGGTGCACACTTGAGGGACTCCAATGACTTGAAATTAAAGACCAAGAATCCCATCTGCTTGAGAAGAGGGTTAAGAAAAACCAGATAATGCAATGCAGACCCAGGAGTTAGGCCCTAGTTATAATTATGTCCTAGGTAAGTCAAAGCCATCGCAGAGCAATTGGGGTGCGATCACGCTTCACTCTGGATCGATCTGTTGTTCAACACTCTTCTCAGACTGACCACAGAGAAGCTCTGAGGGCCAATGTAGGATGCAGCCCTGCACCTCTACCCTCCCTCATGCCACAATCCAACCTCGTGTAAGTGTTGATTTTGTCTTTAAACCTCACACTAGGGCAGGCCAAATAGCTCAGCGGATTAAAGCAACTGCAAGCAGGCATAGGGGCTGGCAGGGGTTCCGTCTCCTGCCTGCCTTGCCAGCCCCATCCCCGGGGCACACTGGGACAGCAATTGGTGGCACTTGCCTGTAATCCTAACTCTTGGGACGCTGTAAACAGGCAGATCCCTGTGAGTCCAAGCTAATAGTGAGACCCTGAACACCTGTAGACCCTTCCCTAAAATACAAAAAAAAAAGAGAGAGTTTTCATCAAAAATAGTGGAGAAAATATGTTTAAATGTTACTAAAAATAGATATCAAGAAGGTAGCAAATACAAATGATAATAAATAGGAAACACCACAAAATGGTGAGGCTAACTTGAAAATATTAGCAATTACTACAAACTCATTTGTATTGAAAGAGAAGGCTACCTAGATTGAACAAACTTCATTCCTTAATGGTCAATCACTAACAGAATTTTTTTAAGGACAAAAGGAATAAAAATCAGTGTTACTATGTAATGTTTTTTAGGTGGCAGATACTGCATTCAAATATTAGATATATTTATTAGACCGGTAAGAACAGCCACAACAGTTTTACAAACATTATTGCACTTACTGATAATATGATTTATTCCACAGGAAATTCCAATAAATACATATAAAACCTGAGACATTTTAGGTAAAGTTTTCAAGTATTCTAGATTATATTACTATTTACAAATATAAATCACTGCCCAGGAATAACCACTTGGAAAATTATTACAGAAAACAAGCTCATTAATGAAACTAACATTTATAAATATACTTAGGGAAAGTATTTTTTAGTTAAAAAGTGGTCAGAGATGAACAAACCAATGAAAACACATGGTACAAGGACTTAAATATACATAAAATATATTTTCTGATAGTAATATATTATAAAAATAATACAATTTTATCCAAACAAAGGTACATTAAATACAATTCTAGGCATAAAACAAAAATTAGTAATTTTCTCAGTTATCAACAATAGCAAATAGTAGAATAAAACCCACTATATTTCTTCATGTTATATATGTTAAACTTTGTTGTTTTCTATTTTTAAAATCATCTTCTTGTGGAAGTTTTTTATTGTTTTAAAGATATATTCTAGTTGCCCGTCCCATATCAAGTATAACAATTGTTGATATCTTCCTGTTCTGTGCAGCTACCCTCTTAACTTGTCTGATGTCTTTGAAAGAGTGCCAGTTGTTAATCCCTGTTGAATATAATTTAAAGCTGTTTCTTTCACAAATATTGTTTACTGTGTATTTTGAAGGAAAAAATGGCTGTTCTTAAATTACAAATACATACTTTTAAAAACTATAGAGTTTTATTTATTTTTAAGTGTATTTATTATTACATGCTTGTGTGACAAATTTAATTCTTCTTTTACACCTCTTCATTCTTTTCCTTTCCTTCCAAATTCATCTACTGGTCCTTTTCCAGCCGTAGTAGGTCTGCTTCTCTGTTTCCTTTCATCTGTCTCATAATTTGCCTTTAATTTATACACCACATTTCTCGTATGAAAGAAATCACAGTCTGTAAACTTGTATGTCTGATTAATTGAATTTAATATTATGTTTTCAAGGTATGTCCATTTTCCAATCAGTTCGATTTACCCTTTACAGCAGAGTAATGCTCTGTTGCACACAAACACCATACTTGCTTTATGCATTCATGTGCTCATGGACATATTGGCCACTTCCAAGATTTGACGGTTATGAATGATGCTACTACAGATGTAGTGTTTGTTGTATTATAATAGCTTTAGGGGAGAAATAGAAAGATAATTGCTGGGACAATGGATTCTTTTCTTAAGTTTTCTGAGGAATTTCTATTCTTATTTTCATAATGGTTGTTCCAACTTAGGATTCCATTAACAATGAGAGTTCCTTTTTCCCCATCAGTCTCACCAGCATTTGTTAGTATTTGGTTTATTGATGTTCGTTATTCTTTCTGGGCTAAGACTGAATGCCACTGTTGTCCTAATTTACATTGTTCCAGTGGTCAGTAATCTTTAAATTTTTTTTCAAGTATTTCCGGACCATTTATATTCCTTATTCACTAAAATATCTATTCATTTCTCTTGCCAGTTTTGTGACTGAGTCTTTTATATTTGAGTACCCTAATTAAAAAAATTCTTTATATATTACAAATATGAGTCCTTTGTTGAAAGTATAGCTGTCAATTTTTTTTTTCATTTTTCAGGTGGTCTCTTCACTCTGTTATTTGTGTCCTTTGTTGTACAGTTTTTGGTTTGTTTTCTTTAATTTGATATGATCCCATTTATTCAATCATGATGTTATTTATTGTGCAGTTGGTGTGCTCTTCAGAACGCCCTTGTCTATGCTGATGACTTTAGAATTTTATCTACCTCTCTTACACCAGGTTGTGTTTCCATTTTAACATTTACTTCTTTGATCCTTTTTTATTTAGTTTAGCATATGGTGGGATATGTGGGTTTAGATTTAATGTTCTGCATGTTATTGCCAGTGAAATGTTTTCTTGCGCTAATGCCGTATAGATCAAGTAGCTAAATGTGTCTGGGGTTGTTTGTATACCCTATTTCTCTGTTCCATTGCTATACATGTATGTCTTTCTATGAGTACCATATTTTTTTAATCACTATAGTTTTATGGTACAGCTTAGTATTCAGGATTATGATGTCTCTCACTTTGCTTCTGTTACTCGGGATTGTTTTGCACTATTCCGATTTTGTTATTATTCTATATAGATTTTAGGATTGTTTTTTCTAGTTGTGAGAGGAATGTTTTTGTTATGTTGACTGTGGTTTTATTAAATTTGTGTATCAGCTTTGGAAGTACAGTTGCTTTAACAACCCTGGCTTAGGCTATCTAAGAACAAGAGTTCTCTTTCTGTTTTATGATTTTCTCTTTGATCTCCTTGCTTCAGACTTCTTTGGTTTTCATTGTAGATGTTTTTAACTTCTTTAGTGAGGCTAATTCTTATGTGTTTAATTTTTCTTGATACAGTTGAGAATGACAGTTTATTAATTTTTATTGATGATTTTATTATTATGGTAGAGAAACCCAATTTGCTTTTATGTTGATTTTTTTCTATCTTGTTACATTGCTAAATGAATTCTATAATTTTTAATGGAATTTCTGGATCTTCTATGTGAAGAATCAGATCATTTACAAATAACAGTAATTTTAATTCTTCCTTATACATATCCTTTTTATTTCTTTTTATTGACTGATGTCCCTTGCTAATATTTTGAGTGCTATATTGCATAAGAGTAGTTACAGTGAATATATTTGCCTTATTCCTGGTTACTTTTATCATTGATTTTTTAATTTTAGGCTTACAAGGGTCTGAATATAAAACAGGGATGACTTTCATTATTTTGTACTTATTTAAGCAGGTTGTGATGTAGTATGTGTTCTATTTTGCAGAAAGTTCCTTATGCTGTTGAGAAAAAATATGTATTCTGCTGCTGTAATTTAGTTATAAGACTATAGTTCGGGCTGCTGTAATAAATTAATATAGATTGGATGGCTGATAAGCAATGGTTGTATGTTTCTTAGAGTGCAGGAGGCTCTAAACCCAAGATCAGTGTGTTAGTTCATTTTCCCATGGCTGGGACATAATATCTGACACTCACAGCTTAAAGGAGTAAAGGCTTAATTCAGCTCATGATTTAAGAAGTTTCAGTACATGTTCAGCAGACTCCAGTACAAAAAAGACCTATCAGAAGGGTGTGGTGCAGAAAACCGATTAGTTCATGGTGGCTTGGAAACACCAGCGAGGAGAGAAGTGCCACAGAGGACTGGGTGATGGATCATGTGTGTTGCTCACGGCATACCTCTATGAGCCACACAGACACACACTGAGGTACACCTTACTAATCTACCAGTTACTTCTTAACCCCAATGAAATTGACATATCAGGGTTAGTGGTCACAATCAGAGTGCCATCATGGTAGGATTCTGGCAAGGATCCTCATTTGGGTTGTAAGATGCCCATTTTTGCCTTCCGGCCTCACATTATAGAAAGAACTAGGTAGCTCTCTGTAAAGACAATAATCCCACTCAAGAAGGGTCCACCATCATGACTTTGGTACCACCCAATAGCCTTATCTTCAAATACAGTTACATTGGGATTAGTATGCCAACATGAAGTTTTGAGAAACATGGACATTTAACCCTATACAAAAACAGATATCTGAAAGTAGAACATCTTTCAGTGACTAATGGAGTTTTACTAGAAGTTGAAAGGCCCCTTGCTAGAGAGCAAAGCAAGGGAGTGTAGAATTTGGTATGGAAAATACCTTTGGATTATTTTAGTTGTTAAACATGGCACCTGTAGATAATTTTCAAATAACAAAATTATTCAACAAGAACCTAATGGTCTTAAATGTATTAGGAAGTTTGCATTATTCTGTGCTTTCAACTACCCTAGGCTTCTGAAAGAAAAGTAGAAACTAATTTTGTTTTGTACTTAAAATAAGTGTTTTTCTTAATGTAATGATTTTAGTGCATCTAGCACCTAGTGCATGTAGCTAGAATATGTATATTTATTGAATACTTGTTGTATGTAAATCCTTGTGTGGAATCTTTGTAAGTTCACAGATGAAGTAGAACCAGAATTTGCTGCAGACTCTTTCAAGATAAGAAAAATGAGGTGTTTTTACAGCCCGCGAAACTGCCTCTGGAATGTCAAACCTATTCTAGAAGCATTAGTTCAGCAATAGAAACTGAAAGGCTAGCAGGCTCTTGTTGCCAGGGATAATATAGTATATATCATGGGGAAATTAAGAAATAATTGGAAAGCATTAATTGAACAACAGATTTTCATTGGTGACCTTTTTTGTTCTTGATCATTTTGCTAGCCACTGACAGAGTTAGCAAAATAACTCAAATTTAGTCCAGTTAGTCACCTGAGGCTATAAATTGGAGCTATCTGATAAAAAATATCAGACACTTCCTTGGAACTGGGACAGTTTTTATGTGATGTTTTTGTTTTTTAAAAATCTAATTAATACATGTGTTTTATAGTCATAAACATGTATTTACAGCTATAAAAATGAATCAATAGCATTTTTCTAGGCAGTGAAGCCCATTGTAGCAGTTCACACCAGAAAGTAAGTAAACTCCAGTTTAGCTAACCTCTCCTCACACCCTGGAAGTTACTAAACCACAGTGAGAACTCAGAACTGTAACTAGAAAGCATCTCATTCTCCTAATTCAAATAGAGAAGCCTGGTTTGATTGTAATTTTAGTTGTTGGATGAAAATAAGAATAACATAATTAGCAGAATAAATCTTCAGGTCTTATTAATTTTCAAACATCAGTGAACACATGATTTGTTTTTATCCTTCAGTGCAAAATGGAATATATTAACACGCACTTAAATAACTGTTTGTCAAATCATCACATACAAAGCCTCTTGTGTTAAGTTTCTGTGGCTTGAACAGTAATTAGGGGCTTGCCTTCTCTCTTCTTGGGGAGCCAGGATTATTGTCTTGTTCTGAATGTTCTCATGCTCATGTGGTTCTGAGATGCTGGCGGAACAGAAAGAAGCGGGCTTCCACACTGACATTCTTGAGTATTTTCCTGCTCGGGTGGACTTGTGCGTTCTTCTCCCAGCCTCTCCTAGAGCACAGATCTCTGAGTTGTGCAGGAGAGTCTCCAGCTTGGTCACACCATCTGCCTCCGCACTGCAGTGTGCTCTGCCTGGGTACCAGGGACCAGACGGGATTCTGCCCAATAGCGAGGGCAGTGGAAAGCCTTTCACAGGCTTCCTACCATCTGTGAACATATGATCAGTCTAGGAGAACACATTTTGCTAAAAATACACCAGAGAAATGTTCATTTGGTAATAGACAAGGAACCTGAACTGAGTAAGAAACGTGCCATGAAGTGCTGAAATGTATGTCTCTACGTGCACCAGAATGGTGACGGCTTGTAGATGCTACAGGACTGGATCAACTCGTGTTTGTTTCTTTACTGCAAGTGCTAATGTACGCTGAACAGTATGGGCACAGAGTAATTGGTCCAAAACCCAAACTGTTAGTTAAATGAGTACAAGTCTAAGAATATTTGTCGTGAGTTGACTGGTTTGATAAACAGAAATCTGTAGAAATTCCATCACATCTCTACAACTGCACAGTGACATTAGAAGGAAATGTGCAGGAGGTCTGAGAATGAATTTAAAAGAATTTAAAAGACAGAATACTGCGTCAGCTATGCTTCATGCTACCCAAGGGTGTTACATATGCAGCTTCTGTCCACAAGACTGCAACATAATCACTTGGGTTTTATAAATTATTCAGGTCTCACACCAGCATTTATTTTAACAAATCATTCACTTTCCACATCAGCACGCGATCAATATTGCCAATTGAAAAAGAATCAATCACTTTTATATCAAATTAACAGAAAGTCATTATTTGGCTGACTGAGGATGCACAGATGTCATTTAAGGTCTCCCCTCTTGTCCTCTTCCTCCTCCTCCTCCTTCTCCTCCTTCTTGGGAAAGAAGCAAGAAAACATGGGAAATAGTTCAACCAGAAGTTGGACTGGTTTTTAGCCCAAGGGGCACAGGATTTTAGTGACTTCTAGTCTGAGTGCATTTGATCTTTAAGCATATATTTTATCCTACAGAAGAATGAAACATTTTGCATATTTTAAAAAATGATCACCTGTAACATTTCTATCAATTCTGTTGTTTTCATCAGAGTGAAGGCGGCTGTACAAAGCAGAAAGTGTACAGAGAAAGGGTCAGCAAAAGCACTAGCTCATTTTCCATATTTCAATACAACTGGTAAGAAAATAGTTTTGTTTCAGGAAGTCGTTCCCTGCATGGTTTGCAGCTCTGCCTTCTTCAATCGATAGCTGTTGTAGGGGGGTTGTTATTTTCCTTTTATGCTGCTGAAAAAGTGGGGTTCTAGAGCAAGTGTTTTTAAGTATATGAGGCAGAAGCTGCAAGTTTTTCTTTTGCTCATTCTTCATTGATAAGAACTTACCAACTTGGCAACATCTGGCTCCCCAAAGCAGGAAGACTCTGTTCACCTGGGCAGCTGTGCTCCCATGTGCACCCTATTAGTCTAGAAGGATGGGACAGAATTGACTAGGCAATTAACAGTCTCTGCTGGATGTACAGTATTGGGATTTAGACACATGCATGAGAATTGGCTGAAGCCATCTGCTTTGCGGACCTGATGAGTGGCTCCCTTGTTCTCTTCCTCTTGGAGGCGCTCCACCCCAAGTGCTGCGAGTGCAAAATGGTCTTCCAGGAATATGTTACAGACTGAAGGTAATGGAAGTAAGTGTGGGGTTCAGCAGGACAGACAAAACAGGTGGCTGAGCACCCAGAGATGCATAACCACCACTTAGGCAACATGGGTGATCAAGAAAGATCAAAATATGAGATAATCCAGAGGATCGGAGAGGGTTCTGGCTGGTAGTAGGGATAAAGGCACAAAGCTGTGATTCAGGAACTTAACCCTTCGGCTCCTGCAAACTCTGGAAAGAGGATGCAGAAGCAGATCCTGATAAGCAGAACAACAGTAAGAATTGAACTTTGAAAGATGAGGCCTAGGGGCTACAACCCTTATAGATGCCACCAGGGATAAAGAAAAGGTCCACTTACGGGAATCAGGATGAAAAGAAAGACCAGCTGCAAAAGAGATTAATACACAGTGACTCAGTTAAGCATGCAGGCTCCTGTTACTTATTATTCATCAAGGCTTAATAAGGTGCCACAGGCCAGAATCAGTTAGAACTGCAGGTGTTACTGAAGTAAACCCAGTTGCAGGCTGGAGGAACTATAAGAGGTTAAGGAGCTAGCCTCACCTACTTGAAAACAGTTGAGTGGAAGTTGTACTTATAGCTCCCTTAGTAAAAGGAAATAAAACATGAATCACTTTTTCTTTTTTTTTTTTTTTTTTTTTTTTTTTTTTTTTTTTTTTTTTTTTTTTTTTTTTTTTTTTTTTTTTTTTTTTTTTTTTTTTTTTTTTTTTTTTGTACCAGAGATTGAACTTAGGACCCTGAGCTTGCCAGACAGGTACTTATTCTACTGATCTATCTCCCCAGCCTCTCACTGAGTTATTTTGAAAATAAGTGGATCAGAGGTCAGGGAGATGGCTCAGTAGAATAAGCACTTGCCTGGCAAGTACAAGGGCCTGAGATCAGTCCCCAGTTGCACCAAAAAAAAGTGGATCTATTAATGTTGCATATAAGTATCTTATCAGTTTTCTCATGTGTGGAACCATGTTTTAGATCTTGAAATTTTCATTGTTGAAATGCAAGTGACCAAAACACAATGACAATTTTAAAGTAACACAAAACAAAAGTAGTTAGTTAATTAGTTAATTAAATTTGTGAAGCTCTGAGGCTCCAAAGAGCAGCAAGGCAGCTGGCTTGTTCCCACGTTCTTCTTTACCCAGCCCAACCTCCCAGCTGGTCTTCTTCGTACTGAATTGAATTTTAGGTTTGCTGGCACCTTATTATGCTTCTATTGGGAAAGCAAGTAGAAGGAGTTTATGTATTTAACAGAATTTTTCTAGACAGATTTTCACTTATGTTGCTCAGGCTGGCCTTGAACACTTTGGTTCAAGGTGTCCTCCTGCCTCTGTCTTCCTAGTAGCTGGAAACACAGGCATGTGCTTTGAAGAAGGCACCACTTGCATCTGCCACTGTCACACCTTTGTTTATTTCTCTTTCTTTGAATTTGAGTAGGAATGTGATTGCCCCAAATGAACAGAACAATGAAGCCATAAGAAAGGACCATGAAGCGATTCTGACTTCTGAGCGTCCTTCTGTGCTCTCTTCCTGGGTTGTTATAAAAGGATCTGGCTGACATAAAGTGGGCTGCCCAGTTGAGAGACCCACCTGGCACAGTTGGGGGCAGGAACTTAGATACAGGTGTGCCATCTGTTCCCTTATATTCCATGCCATTTGGGGTCTGATGTCCACACAAGTTGTACTGAGTCACTCTTCAAGGGCAGGAACACTTGACCTGTACCATTATGTACAGAACATCTATTCTTGACAAGAAATAACTTCTAATAGGCTAGGCCTAAAGTGTTGGGGTTTAGTTTTGTTGCCGTTATTGTCACAGCAGCTAGGCTTACTTTATTTTTAATTTTTTGGTGGAACCAGGGATTGAACTCAGGCCCTTGCACTTGCCAGGGAAGCGCTTATTCTATTGAGCCATCTCCCTGGTCCCTAGGCTTACTTTAAATAGGACAGGAATACAGGAGGAAAGCTCAGGCAGAACAGAGATGAGACACTCTCCTCACAAAGAGTCCATGTGGTTAGCAATGTTTAAAGGCTGAAGACCTCTCTGTTTAGGAGAAACACCCTGATTGTCAGTTAGGTGGAATCTTCAGGATCTGGCATCAAGGGAGGATATGATGTGAACTAGGGTTGGAGCAGTACCACATCAAAAGGTAAAGGAAAAACGTGAAGCTTTGTGTTTTTTTTTTTCTGTCTCACTACAAAAGTCCCATTAAGTGTAGTAGAATGTAGACAGGTAAGATTTGATGCTGACTCACAGGACAGAGAGAGAGAGAAGAATGAGAGACAGACAGAGAGGGACAGAGAGAGAGAGAGAGGAAGTGAGGGAGAGAGAAAGAGAGAGACAGAGACAGACACAGAGATAAATTAAGGGAGAGAGAGAGAGGAAGTGAGGGAGAAAGAGACAGAAAAGAGACAGAGGCAGATAGAGAGAGGAAGTGAGGGAGAGAGACAGAGAAGAGACAGAGAGAAGAAGTGAGGGAGAGAGAGAGACAGAGATAGACAGAGAGATAGGAAATGAGAGGAGGAAGTGAAGGAGAGAGAAAGAGAGAGAGAAGAGACAGACACAGACACAGACAGAGATAAAGAATGAGAGACAGAGACAGAGACAGAAACATAGAGACAGAGAAGAGAAAGAAACAGACAGACAAGGAGGGAGGAAGAGGGAAAGAGAGTGAGAGAGACACAGAAAGGGAGAGAGACAGAGAAACAGACAGACAGAGACAGAGAGAAAGTGAGGGAGAGTTAGTTGTAGGGTAAGGCAGAAGGGGATTGGGAGGGGCTGTCCTCACAATTTGTGTACAACTGTACCTGCATTTAGGAAGACTGAATATAGTGTACACTGTTTCTGTAAAACTAGATCAAGGACTTAAATGTGGAGTTTAAAACCTTTCACAGAAGGCTTGTTTCCACTTTTTCCTTCGTATTCTCTTTTCTTTTTTTCTAGTCCCTTCAGAGGTCTGTTGTTGCCTTAAAATTCAATACCAAATTTCAATGCTTATGTGCATAGATTTTTTGCTAGAGTTGATGACCCTTCAAAAGTTTAAGAACCACTTTTGAAAAATCACTTTGGCCATATTATTTGGGGCATTTTGATCTAATTTTTCTCTTGCCATTTCTTTCTTCTTCCTTAAAAGCTATACCCAAAGGAAAATTTTATAAAAGCCATATGAAGAATGTGATTTGAAAAATGTGCTTGATGTGCTTAAACAAAGCTTGTTCTGTTTGCCCCCAAGTTGCTTTCTTTTTGTGTTATAAACTTGATTAAAACAGAAACCATAGCTTTCTTGGAAAACATTTTTTATCAATACACCTAAAACCATGTCCCTTGTATGGTAAAGCATAAAAAACATGACTGGCTCCAGCTGATAGGTCATGTCCTCCATGCCCATTTAGAAGTCAATGGCAGTATTAAAAATAAAATTGTATTTTCTCTAATCTGTACATGTATTAAACTTATGTTGGACAACAAAAACCATGGATGAAAATGATACTGATAAAATGATAAAATGTTATTGATTTAAATAGGAAAACTTCTTATGTGAAGAGTACACTGCAGTTAGAAGCAAGAAGCAATTATGATAATTCTTTCTTTCTTACATAGTCTTGCCTATTTAGGAGGAGGTTGTGGACTGGCAAGTTAACTCAACTGACTAAGCATTTGCTTTGGCAAGAACAGGGACCGGGATTCAATCCTCCGTCCTGCATGCTGTGCCAGCCTTGCCCCTGGGGCACACTGAGATGGCCACAGAGACTGGGTGTGGTGACACATGCCTATAATCCCAGTGCTGGGGAGGCTGAAATCAGGAGGATCACTACAACTCCAAGCTGCATAGTGAGACTCCATACCAAATACATAAATGAAAAAAAGAGGAGGTGCAATATGATATTAAGCTATGTCTCCAAGCCTATCTTATTTTATTGTTGTTGTAATTAATTCTGTTTCACTGAACAGATACTTTCCATTTGGGCTAGATTTGCATGAAGAATAGCAGAAAACATAGTAATGCTGTTATAATTTTGCTACTACATTAATTAAAAATCTCCTTTCTCCTGGAGAGAGATGAAAATACAACTTCCGGCAATTATTAAATAAATAATAAAAGTTAGCCTATATTTATTCAAGGATGTTTGGAAAGGGTAATAAAATGGAAAATACATTTTTTTGGGGTATTCTAAGTAAAGTGCATGAAATCAAATTTGTTGGTCAGCATTTTTTACTACCAGTTTTATTTTTAAATAGCCAGCACACAGATAAAATTGTTCTGAGAATTGTTTGCTTTGAGTGGGCCAGGTTGATTAGAGTGGTGATGAGAAAGCTTTAGAGAGAGTGTAAGAACTAGATTTGGGGTTCTGACTTATCTAGATCTAGTAAATGAGCCCCAATGTTAGCAACAATAATTTAGATTTTTCAATCATGCCGGTAGATCCCTAGGAATCTGTTTTGAAATCTTGACACATAGGGGTAGAGGAGGGGAGATGAAGAAGCCATAGTTCTTTTTGTCCTAGCCTTATGTCAGCAACTAGGCCTAACCATGAAAATACTATGCTAAAAAAGAGTTAATAGATGGTACACAGGGATTTCTATGAGGCATCCACTGTCCAGCTCTGGCATGTAGGTAGCAATTTAAAACTGAGAATACTTTGTATTTCTGCCAGAAGTTTACTATGATCCAAGTGATACGAAGGGGCATAAAGAGCAGCAAGTGCCCTTGACATCTTGCTTCCGTCAATTTGGAATGTCTAGAGGTACCTCAGTCCTGCAAAGAAGCAGTGTCCCCATGAAATCCACTCCAACTGAAAGCCTGTAATCCTGAAGGTGAGGGCTAGTATCTCTCTGTAGCTGTAATGTGAGTATGAAGATGAACTGTCCTATATTTGACAGGGGTGAAGACATGATGGGCTGTGCCCAGGTCAATGAATCTCAGAGCTGGAGTGGACTTTCTAGATCATCTGATGAGAGCTCTTCTTTCTTCTTTTGTACTGAAGAACCAGGAAGACCAAGAGAGACAATTTGCTTAAAGCTAAGGAATCAGCTAGTGATAAAGCTGAGGTTGAAATTCAAGTTTTCTGACCTCAGACTCTTATCTCTAGTTATACAAAACACATTATATCATAGGAGGCTTTTAAATTTGAGTGTCTGAATTCTTGCCCTAGAAACATTCCAGAGATGCTGCATTCTCCACGGAGTGGCCTAGAGATTTTGGACCTTGGTCCTAGGATTCCATATTTTGTCTATTTCACTTTCTAAGACATTAATACAATAATGTTTATAAACCATCTTAGTATTTATCTGCATTTATCAGTGTCTCTTCTGATAAGAGGTGAGGAAAACACAAAGCTCAGGTTGTGAGTGCTGTGCTACGGGTAGACGATGAAGGCCATGTTCCCTGGTCCATCTGGAGGCAGAACTGCTAAAACTGATGTCTTAATTTTCAGTTTGGAAGATTGTGTACCCCCTCAGATTCCATGGCCCAATACTCTCATGAACTTTTACAGGACATTGTTGCATAGTTCATCAAGCTTGCTTCCTTTAAAAGCTGAGGGCTATACAGTGTTTCCTGAGGTAATCTTAAAAGGTAAAAATGATGCCCTAGGTTGGTCATGGTAGATGCCTTAGGTTGCTCTATGGGAGTGGTGGCTTGAAGAATTAAGGTTCCCAGGCTGCGATGCAGAATATCTGTGGAGATTGAGATGTTCAAGGCCACGGCCAGGGAAGAACAGCCAGCAAAATAGCAAAAATAACCCGGAGTGACCCTGTCATGTCTGGTGCAGAGCCACATTCCTCTCAAGGTGAGCCTGGCTTTTGCCTGTCCCAGATATCACGTGGGCAGGAGCATGTTTCTGTGGTGTCAAGACTATTTTTAGGCATGATTCAAAGGGAACACATGAGGTCACAGAAAGTAGGTTTGGATACAGAACACTGATTTGAATTCCCAATCTGTCACTGGTTCAACGATATTAACGGTTCAACGTGTTATAGCTTTAGGTATGTCATGTTTTACCCATTTTATGTTATAGGGCATATGAGTATGATAAATTCAATACTAAGACATATACAATATAAAGACATACATCCATATGTAGACAGGTTGCTTGTATGTCTTGCATGAACCTGGAAACAATCCAAGAGTCATAAATTTAGAATTCTTGCTCCTTTTGGCATAATATAAATTTACCTCTATAGCTTGTTATTTCTTCTACAAAAAAGTATGTTATCATACTTTTTCCTGTATGGAATGCAATATTCATTTTCTTATTTACCATTCTTACAAAGTAGAACACATGTAAAATACTCTGCATTAAGCTATAGAGATATGAAATTTGTCTCTAATAATCATTTTGCAACATAAAAATTTTAATATTTTTAGTACATTTTTATTAAGACAATTATATTTATACTACAATTTAAAATATGGTTAAGATTAAACAAACTATTGATGTCAAATTAAAGAAAATATTAAAGTGGTCATATTAATTTTTTCTAAAATAATCAATTTTGGACTGGAGAGGTAGCTCAGTGGCATAAGTTTTTGCCTTGCAACACAAGGTCCCGAGTTTAATTCCCTGGTACCACAAAATAAAATAAAATAATATAAAATAATCCAGTTCTGTAGCACATTTTAATTCTATGCCATGTGAGATGGCTCAGACAATGGTGTGAACTAAAATGTCTTAGGTAGCTTTATAAGGACTGAGGATACTTAAAAAAATACTATTAGAATAATAATAAGAGGCATGAATTGAAGAAGTAAAACCCAAGAGAATACTGAGGAGATGAAAGGATTTATAGCATTTTAGCTCATAGAAATAAATAGCCAGGAAGACTTGACTTTGTGTATTTCAGAAAAAAAGTTGGTGATATTGCTTTAAAGTATCTGAGAATACTTTGGACAGTAAACATTATTGTAGACCAGCTTGTAACATGTAAGAATGCCAAATTAAGGGGTTTTCTATGCATCCTAGGGAATTATGTATGGCTCACGACAACTTCTAAGAAACTGAGGCAGTCCCATTCAGCTGATAAGCAGATCTAATATTTGTTATACTTTTCTCCATTTCAGATAATGTTTTCTAAACAACTGAACAATAGACAATTTTTTTAGGAATCTAACTTTCCTTTTAATGTAACTCCAGGAATTGATTTGCTCCTTAACCCATTGTTTTTGGTAGTTGTGTGTGCTTAAAACTTTTTCAAATAATATTAAATGTAAATCCATGTAATGTAAAAATTCCAATGAATATTGTATAATAAAATAAACAAGTAAACTTATATCAGATGCCATTTGCCTCTGTCAAGGTCACTTTGCTCTTTTGTTTTAATCATAAGGGAATTCATTCTTTATTTATTTGATTTAGAACCTACCCATAGCAGCAAATTCTTTCTTTTTATTATTTATTTATTATGTATTTAGTACAGGGTCTACAGGGTCTCACTATGCAGATTGGACTTGTAGTCACCCTCCTGTTTTCAGCTTCCCAAGCAGTGGGATTACAGACATGGGCCACCACCATGCCCAGTCTTAATTGAAGTCTCAGGGTGCCCCAAAGGTGTGGCCAGCACTGTACACCAAGGAAGCAAATTCTGATTACTATAGATTATTGTCTTATTTATTTCCTCATTGCTGCAATAAAATACCTGATACCCACAAGTGAAAGAAAGAGGTATATTTGTGTATTTATTTTATTTTTTATTTTTGTTTGTATTTTAGGGAGGGGTCTACAGGGTGTTCAGGGTCTCACTACTAGATTAGGCTCAGTAATCCTCTTGTTTTCAGCCTCCCAAGAGCTGGGATTACGAGAGTGCATCAACATGCCCAGTCTCAATTGCCATCTCAATGTGTCCTGGGGGAGGGAATGGGAGAGAGGTTTATTTTAGCTCACAGTTTACCAAGTTTTCATTCAGTTGGCTTCGAGGCAGGGCAGCACTGATATGGAATAAGAGTTCATGGTGGGGAATGCAGGAAGACTCGAAGTTTCTTTCCCTTTTCATTCCATGCAAGATACAAGAATATTGACTGGTTCCAACCCCACCCAGTTTGGATCTTCCCTCTTCAGTAAATCCATCTCCTACACCTGAAACTCTGATTAACCAATCAGTGAATTATTCCAGTAACACACTCCCTCGATCCAGTTACTCCCCAAAGCCCCAGCTCTTAGTAAATAAAGCTTTTGTGGGAAGATCTATATACAAGCTATAACAACAGTATTTTTCTAAATTTGGCTTATTAAAATTACATCATAAAATCAAATTAATGGTTCACACAGTCATTTTTTTCAAATAACAGATAATAGAAAATAATGCTACATATTACCCAAAGTAAGGTCAGAAACATTTCATAAATGCTTCTATGTGAAACAGCCATCTTCATCCCCTGTCCTGTGATTAGCATATTTGTGGCTCAATAAAAGAATTTTGACTGTCAGGTTTTGGGAAGAGGTTTTCTTTTGCTTTCTTTTTTTTTGTTTCCATTTATGCATTTGGTACAGGGTGTTACAACACAGCTTGGGCTTGTAGTGATCCTCCTGTTTCAGCCTCCACAGTGCTGTGGTAACAGCCATGTGCCACCAGGCCTGGACTTGTTCTCTGGCTTGGCATGCCCCCAGGGCAGGGCATGTGGCTCGAACCCTGGTCCCTGCACTTGCCAAAGCACACACTTAGTCCTGTGAGCTATCTCACTGCCCCTTGCGAGGAAGTCTTCTAAGTGGAATTTCTTGTCACAAGATAATAATAGATTTGACACTATACTCCTTCATTTTGGGTTTCAAGTTTTTGTAGCTGTAAACCTTCTAAGTGTTTTAATCATCATCTTATATCTTACTGTCTTAGCTACTGAAAGTATGACTAGGGGCTGAGGAGATGGCTCAGTGGAATAAGCACTTCCCTGGCAAGTGCAAAGGCCTGAGTTCAATCCCCAGTTCTGCAAAACAATCAAACACACAAACAAACAAACAAACAAACAAAAAAAACAGAAAGTATGACTAGTTTATTGAATAAATTATGCATCAAGTAATAATCATATATTTAGTTCTAAGTACAAGAGCTGTGAAGAAAGTAAATAAGCGTTGGGTAGAAAGCTAGCTAGGTGGTATTTGCCTGACAAGCATGAAGTCCTGAGTTTGATCCCCACCACCAAGGACACTCATACACACACACATACACACACCTGCTGGACCAAAGAGGCAGCGGACTAAGTGCCTGCTTAGGCAAACACAGAGACAGGGGTTTGATCCCCAACACCATATGCTATGCAGGCACCACCTCCCAAATTGCTGAGCCAGCCACGGAGAGTGGGTATGGTGGCATATGCCTGCAATCCTGGCATTGGAGACACTGAAAATAGGAAGATCACTATGAGTCCAAGCTGTATAGTAAGACCCTGTACCAAACACATTTTTTTTGAGAAAAGGAAAGTAAGTAACCTGCCATTGACATTTCATATTCTAGCAACATATATAATAATAAGGAGGTAAAAAAATTCAATTTGATTGTGATTAATCCTTTGAAGGAAATGCAGTGACATGAGAGACAGATTTATTTCATTAACAGGTGCTTCATTGATCAGGATCGTTAACAACAGCCTTTTTGAGGAGGAAAAGGTGTTGAAGCTCAGATGCCAAAGAGAAGTTAACCCTGGAAAGAGTGAGGGAAGGCTGGGCTCCTAAACAGAGATAAAATGTTGCAGATCATCTTCCCAAGAGGGAAGTACAAATGACTTTTTCCTTCCCTTTCCTTTTATTTATTTATTTATTTATTTTTTTTTTTTGGTGCAGTGAACGAAACCTACATCTTTTGCCCTGAGCTGCCACCTCAGTCTTCTTTTATTTAGACACAGATTCGGATAAATTGCCAAGGTTGGCCTCAGCACTGTGGTGCTTGTGCCTCAGATTCCCTGTGGCTGGGATTGCAGGCATGTGTCTCTACACCTTGCTGTACTATTTCCTATGTTTAAACATCAAATTTTTGGAAGATTGCAAGCATAGTAAACATTTGCTATTGACCCGTTGGTGAAAACCATAATGTTAAAAAAATAAAAAATAAATAAAAAAAAAGAAAACCATAATGTTTCTTGAACTATACAAATCACATCCAGAATTTGTTAAATGACCTTCCACTAAATTGATTATCTCTTTAATGCATTACCTCTCAGCAGAAGTGGGATCTATTTTCCCTGCCACTTCCCAAGCATCTGTGTATTGAAGGTATAGGAAAACCTCACATCTCATTCCAAGATGATTGCAAAATGTATCAATGACTGAAAAAAATGATAACAACTTTATCTGTTGGCTGATTACTAGTAACTTGTGGAACACTTAGATCCTTGTAAAGTATCACTAGGTTCATCATAACTACCACACGTAAGAAACTGAAGTTACAGGTATTGTTTGTTCAGCTTTTTTGTCACTGAAACCCAATGCCTAACAGCCAAAACTTAAAGGAAGAGTGCCTTTTTTAAGCACATCGCTTCACGGGACTCAGTCCATGGCTAACTGGGTACTCAGCAGGAACACTGTGATGGGAGGGAAAGGCAAGAAGAGGCACCGAGCTCAACAGCAAGCAGGAAGCACAGTGGGTGTGGAGATGATGTCAGCAATGAAGGGAAAGGATGCAACGCATTACACAAGGTCATACCTCTGTGACTACCCAGATCACCCAGAAATCTGCTCTATGTGTCCCCAAGCTGGTTCCAAAAGCCCATCAAGTTGACACAGTCAAACTCAATCATGGCATCCTATCCTTATCAACTTGACAGCCAAACAATCTCCTAAAATCCCGCTTAATCCTCAAATAAGCATAAGGTCATAATTCTACTTAACGTTATATGACTGTCTGGAGTACAACCAAAAACCCAATGATCCTTTCCCCAAATTCCAATAGTTCCACTGTGTGTGTGTGTGTGTGTGTGTGTGTGTTTTCTTGTTTTTTAAATAAAATCCAAGTCCAAATCTCTTCTGACTCTCAGGCAATTGTATCTGTGGATCCATAAAATAAATCACAGACAATTTACATAATCTTAACCTACAACTATACAAAGTAAATATTCCCATGTTAAAAGAGATGAATGGGAGCATCCAAAATAAGACCAAAGCAAGACCACAATCAAACAGGGAAAACACTGAGTCCTGGCATCCCATAGCCAGCACGCACCATGCATGATGATCAAGTCTGAGTTGCAGAAGGCTTGGGCAGTTCTACCCCTGTGGCTTTACTGGTTGCAGATATTTATTTCATTCTTTCACTTCTGAATTGATAGAATTGTAATATTGCATATATGTTAATCATAAAATGATGTTATAACTAACTTAACTAACTCTTGTGAACTTGTCAATTCTTGTTAACCACATCTGAAAGAACTTTTGCTGTTTCCTATTTTTCTCCCATTTCAATAGGTAATTATTTTTAGGGAGTCCCCATCGTTTACCTAAAATCATATTCTGGGATGATAATGATCAAACTTATCATGTGCTTATATTGACCTTGTAAAATGTTTTGTCTATAAATTCAAGATTACATTTTCATATGAATATTCAAAATCTCAATAAATCTGAGTGAAAAAAGATGAAAATCTAATTCACTCTAGACTTATGTTTTATTTTCATGCTGTTTAACTTTTATGCTATTGATTAAACATCTGTATGCTCTGATCTTTTTCTTATTTATTTATTTATTTATTTGCAGTACCAGGGATTGAACTCAGGACCCTCCACTTGCCAGGAGATCTTTTTCATTTCCATAATTATAGTAGTTTTGCATCTCTCTCGCTTCACTCTGCCTCTTCCAACTTAACTGTCATTCATCAGTCCACAGAACTACCGCAAACACAGTTGGATTTAGAGTTGAGAAGTTAAATGTTAGCTGCAACATTTATTAATTGTGGGAACTTGAACCAATTCTTTAACTTCTCTGATTCATAGGATAGTTGAAAGAGATTCTTAAAACCATCTTCATGACAAATTTATTCATCTTTATGACAAATATTTACTATGTGATCAATTCATTCTATTTTTGCTATAAACACTTTGTTTCTATCATTTCCATCATTTTCTGTGCTCTAAGTTGAAATTCACAATAAAGTTTTCAAATATTTGTGTATTTCAAGGTTCAATTAGGTGGTTTTTAATTTTAGAAAATATCTCCTACCTTGATTTTCTCTGAAACCAAATGATCAGAGAGTTTAATTGGTAGTCATGCCTGAAAAGTAGATCAGAGCAACATTTTCTAGTCTGAACTTTATTAGTAAGGAAAGTGCTGTTTGGTATGTTCTTACACTTTATAAACCCTTTCAGGTATGCAATGAGAAAAAGTATCCGCTGAAGATGTTCTTCAAAAATTGTTTACAGAAGGTTCATTATTTACCTATAGATCATTATGATCTGTTTTACATGTATTTTCTTCCAGAGATAACTGGTGCTAAATAAGTTATTTAAAGGGAATGAGAAAGGAGAGATGCCACATGCCTACAATGCCAGAATTTGAGAGACCGAGAAAGAAGGATTGCCACAGGTTCAGGGTCAACCTGGTCTACCTAATTAGAGTTCAAACCATGCTGAACTACCTAAAGAGATGGTGTCTTAAAAAATCAAATAACAAACAAATAAATAAATAAATGTTCTGTCAAAAACCAAAAAGAACTTGAGAATTTTGCTTCCTAGCTGAACATTAAACTTCCAGTTTTATGGGTGCTAGCAAAAGGTACAAGATCCCTGGGTTAGAGATAAAGAACAGTCTATTCCTCACAGGAGCAGCATTTTCTGCCACTAGTTCTTTACACCATGACTTACACGGACTAGTACGAAGGGGACTTGTGATACCTGCACACATGTTATAGAGCTGCAAACTGCTCCAGAGAGAGGCGGTATCTCTGCCTTTCTACTCTGTTTGTTCCACCAAAATTCTTATTTATTTATTTTTCTGTATTTTAGGGAAGGGTCTACAGGGTGTTCAGGGTCTCACTACTATATTGGACTCATAGTGATTTTCTCGTTTACAGCCTCCCAAGTGCTGGGATTATAGGCTTGCCCCACCACGCCAGCCTCAATTGCTATTTCAGTGCACCTCAGGGGCAGGGCCAGGGATCAAACCCATGGTCCCTATGCCTGCTTGCAGGAGCTTTAATCTGCTGAGCTATTTGCTTGGCCCTTCTACCAAAATTCTCGATTAAAAACTTTTCAGAACAAAAGCAATCAGTGTCTCTATTCCTAAGGTATCTCAGAATACAAGAGAACATCAGTGAACTATATAATTCAAGCAAGAGGAGTAACTTAAATAAAATACCAGACAGATGAAAGAAGGTAAAAGATAAAGACTGGATCAGTATGTTCTTGAGTTCTTCAGATCCCTGGAACAGACATGATTGGTATTTCCATTCAATAAGTTGCATGGTATCCATGACAAGTTTTGTAACTGAATTTGTTTCCTACTGATAGGACTTAAGATAAAATGTATGTTATTGTGGAAGTAAGACCAACACTATATCTCATAAAAGTCTATGCCCAAAAATCAGTATCTCTATATGTATCTTGGAGAGCTATTAGACCTTCAACATAGTATACGATACGCAACATACCTCAGAGCAAAATTGAACTAGAGACATTTCAGAAATGAAATAATAAATGATGGTAAAAGATCAGAAACTGAATAAGATCAATAACAATAGAAATAAGTGAGTCTAGGCACAGTGGCACATGCCTGTAATCTCAGTGCTTGGGAGGCTGAAAACAGCAAGATTACTATGAATCCAATCTGTGTAGTGAGACTCTATACCTTCTACTAAATACATAAAAATATGTAATTATGAAATGTATCCAATTAAATTAATAAACTTGGAGAATAATAATCTTCAAACAATGCCACTAGAAAAGACAGAAGATTAATATTTAAGAAATCTCTGTCACTCTTTTCCTGAGCAGGAACAAAGCCACACTTTAACTTTTATGTAATTGGTTCTCCTTTTATATTTAGTTTTATGAATATTCTGATTTAAAAGCTTAAATGTACCCAATTTTGTTTCACTGGTAACTTTCTATTTCTTTTGTTTTCCTTTTTCTTGTCTATTTTCTTCACATCATTTCATCTTTCCACTGACAAAAATATTGCAAATACACACTAATATGTACCATCTGGAACATTCATCTCTATAGCAGAAAAGGGGACCAAGGGGCCTTCTGAATTCCACTTAGGACCCCCATCCAACATCTGCAACATCCTCCCCTTCCTCAAAGGTTGGTGAGACTTTGTAGGTCTCTTTAGATTCACTCCAAGCCCCATTCTCCCCTGCCTTTTACAAATGAAAGGGCTATTCTGACTCCAAGGGGTTTCCTGGACATTTTAGGAAGTAGAAAGATTTCCAGAAGACCTTTAAAGTGAAGTGGCTTTGGACCTGAGGGATAGATTTGTCATAATCCATCAAATGATGATGGAGATGCAACCATGGCAGAGAAGCACTGATTGGCCACCAAAGAGTAATACTGAGTACATTTTTCCAGCTCTAGCAAAACTTGGAGAACAGCTGGAGACAACCTACATAGGTGATTTTAAATGCACACGTATAGCTTTATTTGTGACCTTTAAAGCATGCATTTCTCTGAAGGTCTGCCTTTCCTTTATTACAAAGGACAGATTCAGACTCAGATAAAACTTGTATATTCCTGAAAATGACATTTTTATATCCTTTGGGATTTGTTTGTTTGTTTATTTATTTGTATTTTAGGGAAAGGTCTACAGGGTGCTCAGAGTCTTGCTACTAGATCAGACCCATAGAGATCTGCCTGTTTACCACCTCCCGAGAGCTGGATTACAAGTGTGCACCACCACGCCCAGTCTCAGTTGCCTTCTCATCATGTTCCAGCGGGGAGGGCGGCACAGCAGGTCCGTGTACAACCCTTGTATAGCTTATAAAGAATATCAGTATTTAGAGAAGAGCTACATAGATTAAGTTTAGCAGATGAGAAAAATGTTACATCAGTAAAGGAACTTGGGTTAAAGAAGGAATTGGTGTTACAGGGATGAAAATATTTGTCCAAAACTCTTGAGAAACTGTTAGATTAACATATATTTCATTCATCAAGGAAAATTGTTTTAATTAAAATTCATATAATTTTCCTTGATAATCATTTAGTGAATGACTAATTTTCCAAAATAAGGAAAATGTGATTTTCTTGTTTTAAGAAGCATCTATTTTTCTGTGACAGAAAGTCTCCATATTCTATTTGGGTGTATTTTAGCAGAAAAAAATCAGTCTGAACTCTCTAGCCTCTAAATTATGGTTGCTATGAGGAAGGATGATTTTGGGTTGCTTTGTTTTCTTTTGTTGTTTGAGACAGAATTTTCTTATGAGATGGGGACTGATTGGACCTCACTTTGGAGCTCTGGCTGTCCTTGAAATTGTGGAGATCCTCCTGCCTCAGCTCCTTAAGTACTGGGACTACAGGCATACTGGAATTATAGGTTTGCACCACTATGCCCAGCTGAGGAAGGATGAATCACAACTGAAGATATGGGCTCATTCTGCTGCATAAGATCCTTGCCTGTTGTACTTGTGCTGGATTAGGATTTTACTGTTGGAAAGAAGATCCCTATCTATACATTGGGATCCTTCTAAAAGAATTGAAAAATATCATTAATAATAGGGCCAATGAACAGTAGTAATTGCCAGTATCATTTGACAAAAACAAAATTCCATGTTATAAATAGTTCCTTCGTCCTTCATGAAAGATTTCAGAAATTGTTGGGTGGAAAAAAATAAGTCGTGATAGAGGACAGAGCTTCCAATCGAGAAACAAGGATTTCTTGAAAAGAAAAAGGAAGAAACAATTTGCCTAATCAATTAATGTCTGTTTCTTATATCTGTGAGATTCATCTGGTAGAGCAGATGGTTTGATGCAAAGTGCTGCAAGTGACCATCATGAAGTTTGTTTTAGGTTTTTCTTTCTTCATGTTCATTTTATCATCTGACTGGCTTTTCCCAGGAAACAGAGAGTATTCACAGAAGTTATAGCCATTCCATTGACAATTAAATTCTAGGGGAAAGATCCAAAGAGCCTCTACTGAACCGTAAAAGAAATGTGCCAGGCTATAAGCATCTCTCTGCGAATGTGTGACTTGGGTGGATTCGTGTGTGTAGAATGGCCATTTTTTCCCTCTTGTGCTTTTTTATTTCACTACTTTTCCTTTGTTCTCTTTCTGTCTTATTTTCCTTTTCTATGTTTCTTTTCTCTTTGTTCAACAGGGTACTCAGAAGCTATATGACCAAAATAATGATGGCTGGAAAAGGCCAATGTGACTTGAGTCTAACACTGAGAAGGTGCACAGGGACATGGTAAGTGTCACACCGTATCAGCTTCTTCTCCTTCTTGCATTATCTTTTTTTTTTTCCAGCAGTGCTCAGATACAACATTTGTGGGTTCTTTAAAGAAGTGAAAAATAATGTAATTTGGGGAACCAATAATTTGGATTTAATTCTAGTTCTGTTACATACTTGCCTTGTAACCTCGGGTCAATTACTTAACTTTGAGAACCTGCCAAGACTGAGAATACCTGTAATTAAATTGTGAAAGTTTTGAATGAGGCAAAGCTCATAATTAACATAGTTCTTACAGAAACAGCCAATGTGTGTCGATTTTAAAGTCATTATAGCCTAATACTCTATTGTACTTGTGCTCTTTATCCTGTATTTTTACCCTTTTCAAAATGTAAACTTGGAGTGCCTGATTGGCTTCTGTAGTTTAGCATGTAAACACATCATGAAGGCAGGGAAAACAGCTTTACAGATACTGTAAATCACGTAGAAGATGAGAAAAGATTTACTTTGAAGTTGGCCTGATCCAGCCACCTTCTCTCCCTAAGTTAAATTTCTGCATTTTACACATAAGTATGAAATCTTTTTTGTTGTCCTGCAGCTCTAACAATGATACACACTGGGATACACATCAGGCATGCCATAAATATGTTCAATGCTTTCAAAACAGACAACTTTAAATGGGAAAGCTGTGCAAGAGATGAAATGAAGGAAATATGAGATTACTAAGATAGGAGGAACTAGGAAACATTTGGAGTTCATTCTATCTTGGATCTGTTCCACCAAAGTTCAACATAACGCAGGGCCTGAAGCAAATGATTCCTTTCCTCTGCCTTTAGTCTTACTCTTCTTTGCACTTTTCTACTATGAAATTATGTTAATGCCACTTATTTTTGTAAAGGATCATATTTCACACCAGAAGACAAGAGAGCAAATGCATCCTTAGGCTCTGGATGGTGGTGTTTGTTTAAAGGGTTATAATGCACCAGGCAGCAGAAAAGGATGCTGTGTTGGTCAGATGCATTTTGAGAGACTAGCTCTGTACAGGAACATGTTGTTTGCAACACTTATGTGTCTTTCAACAGAAAGTCCTCTGATCCAGAATGGCAAATATTCCATTAGGAAACTGATGGATAGAAAAGAGGGGCTCCTGCACCCGGAGTCTACTAGATAACTGCTATAGATTGCTAACATGTATTTTAACTCATGTCTTGCTTATGAAGCAATAAGCTGAGGACATCAATCTGATGGAGCAATACTTATCCGTTAACTGAACGGGTTATCATTTTTATTCATCAGCTGAATGAAATAGGTTTTCATATGCAAAGCAAATATTCAAATCTGCAATTTTTTTTATCAAGGACTATAGACAAATTAAAACCACAGTAAAGAAAAAAAATGGTAAACAATGAGTAAACACTAAGCTTGTAAAACTGGTGTAAAATTCAAGTTTCAAAAATGTTCAGCAAACATTTCCTAAGAAAGTTGGAATATTTTCAAGTGGTCTTACTTTAGAATGATTTAAATAATATATTTCTTTAAAAAGTATAAACTTGTTTTAAAATTATCTAGAGAAGTGCCTGCTTAGGGAGACACAGGGGCCATGAGTTTGATCCCCTGGCCTACCATGCCAGCTCCAGCCCCAGGGAGTGCTGAGATGGCAATTGAGACTGGGCATGGTGGCACATACCTGTAATCCCAGCACTTAGGGGGTTGTAAGCAGCAGGATCACTATCATTCCAATCTACTCAGTGAGACCTTGTGCGTCCTGTACACTCTGCCCTAAAATATAAAAAATATATTAACAAATTAAATAAAATTATCTAAAGATTATATTTTTAAGAAAATCTTCATTATTGAATCATTTTATAGTATATAAAATGATATTGATTCACGTTTAGCTGAACAATAACACCTTGGAACAATAACATTTAATATTCTTAAAATTACCAATTACCATTTATAATAAATAAATTTATCTTTGTACCATGTTGGAACAGAGACTACCTATATGTTATTGAAGGGCTATTAGTGTCATAAAGCAAGAATTTATCAACTATGATAAGTAGCAGTAGAATAAACATTTTCAGATAATTGTACAGACAATTGATAATCTGTTATATTTTGGGTAAGTATTAAGTTGTCTTTAGGTTTTCTGAGTGTGTGTATTTGTTTGTACGCATGTATACATACTATAGAATGCATAAGTTAAAGACTGTTGAATTTGACTATAAGATTTTAAGTGATTGATTTGCTTTGGTTTATCTGTTCTATATTTTTTAAGAATAGTCAGCAAAATCCAGAAACAAAATGAGTTTTGCTTGTGCTTGATTAATAATATAGCAATAAACATCCTTTACTTTAAAATTTTTTAAAAGTTTTCCCATATGATAAAGGATTTCATCTTGATATTAAAATATCAAGAGTAGGCTTCAGAATCAATTTAATCTTCTAACTAAAAACAAGCAACTACTTTTGACAATGAGTATAAGAACTTCTGTGTGCCAGACTCTAAGTTTAGCCGTAATCTTGTCTGATCATAAATATACCTTAGTTGTTTTGAATATCCCTCAAAATTCTCATCACCATTGAAATCCCTCATTTCCTTCTGAGAATGTGAATTAGCCAAATTTTTCATAGAAGACCATCCGATGATCGCTTTGATGAAATGCTGTATGCCACCTTGTAATTTTTAACTTTATTGGTACAATTAATAGCACTCTACTGTATGTCATTGACTTTATCTTTGATCCAAGGAATTTTGACTTCCAAGCTGAAATTTTATGACCTTTTCAGTCAAATACTTATAAGGAAATGGCGACTAATCACTCTTAATAATTGGCAGGCAGCTGGTATTTTTACGATGTTCCCTGTTGTAGGTTTAAGATAGACATAAAGTGACAATGATTCCAAAAGTGCTTCACCATGAAGAAAGCATAATATTTTGCAGTGTTTTACTTCACCTATTTGTCAACCAATCTAACGGATTGTGCTTCTGCTGCATTTTATTTTCTTTCTGAGTCTGGGTCCTTAGCCATCTTCTATTTCCATCCTCCTATCATAAATTGTAAAACCTATGACATCGCTTGTCTGGCACACATAAAATTGATAGCTTCTCTTTCTTATATTAACATAATCTGCCAATTTATTACAAAAGCATGAATGACATGCTTGTGATTAGAACTGGCCATGACAGGTTACCTGAAGACTTATTGATGGTCTTTGAGACATGCTTTCTAATTAAAATACAGGATTGGGTTGGCTAGTCAAATACCTATTTCCCCTTCTTCACCACATTTGCTCAGCCATGTACTTGCTTATTTAGATTACCTAAAATTAACTGTGAAGAGTCGGGTTGGTATGAAAATGCACGTGCTAGAGCAAAGGAGCATGGTCTTCTAGTTAGGACAAGCAAAGTCACATTTAGGAACATTGAAAACCTTAGCTTCAATGGATACATGTTCAACAGATCTACCAGTTATGTATGAAGGTATTCATGTGAAGCTTGTTTAACACCCACTCAATTGTTTTAAGCAAGATCAGTTCCCCCACTTTCACCCACTTTCTTTCACAAAGTTCTAACTTAGGCAAGAGATCTCCCAATGCCCCTTGCACAACTTCCACAAGGTTATTGTGATCTCAAAGGGTGTTGTGAAATTCTCAAAGTGCAATTAATTGCATCGTGTCTTAATTTTTTTTTTTTTTTGAAGTGTAATGCATACCATAAAATGCTCCTGAGAGGAGACTCGGGGGATGGAACAGAGGTTATGAATTTAGTGAACGATTACAGGGTGTCAGATGTGCAGGGATGGGCTGCCTGGCAGTGCCTTCTACTCTGATCCCACAGACATCTGCGGGTGAGGGCATGAGATGAAAAGCCAGCATCTTCTCTATAATTTATATTGCCACAGCATTCCGCCCTGGCCACACTCCTCAGCCCCAGAAGCTCACACATTCTTTTGTTTGTTCAGATGAGTTTCCAAAAGCCTGCAAATATTCCCTCCTCTTCCTGTGAAAGACGGTTTCACTGCTTTGCTTGAAACTGTGACTTGGGTCTGTCCTTTCTTTTGGCTTTGCTTGTGTATTTGTTTTGGAATAAAATACCTGACTCGCAAGCATCCTTTTTACTTTTAGAGCTGGTAGGCCCTGGTTTAAATCTCTCTTTTCCAGTAATATATTTCTGACATGCTAAGGAAGGCTTCTGTGTAAATTGGGCTGGCACCTCACTCCCTTCCTAGGGCTATTGTAAGAAGGAGCTCTAACACCCTGGCAGAATGGCTGTGCGGAAGTAAAACTCCTTCACAGTCAGCCCTGGATTTTTCCTAACTGGAACATGAAAGCAAGGGTCGGTCTTGGTCAGCCATTCCTCTCACCTTTGCAACCTTTCTCTGTTTATGTTTTCTTTTGTTTTCACTAGAGGCTCTAGGTCATTAACAAGTGGAGCTTTCTAAGTATCATCTCTAACCGCATATTTCATCAGTTTGCTTAGTTTTTACAGAAAGCAGAACTTGGCCTTGTCCTTTGATGTATTCAAATTCAAACTCTCCATTTGGTATGATAGAAGAAAATGAGACTCCATAAAATTTCGCTGCCTTACATTTATGTGCAGAAATAATCAGTGAAATAGGGAGACCAGAATCTCATTCTTTTGATCAAGCCCATTCTTGACTATCTTCTCTATCACCCCTCTTTTCTCGATACAACCATAATTTTTCAAAGGTCTTTGTACAATAAGAAAAAGTAAGGGGGATTTATGAGGCTCATAAAAATCCTTATTTAATTGTGCTAACAAAATTTTAAATTTGCTTCCTTGTAGCCAATTATGGTGGGAAGTTGACTTTACCACAGGAATAACCTGAAGCGTTTTGATGCCAGTCAGTCAGCTGTGATGAGTGACCTCAAGGTGAAGGCTAAGCAGACAGAGCCGGCTGAGTCACAAACAAGCCAAAACGTGGGTCCCACCATAAATAAGACAACAAAGAGCAAGAGGTATGTGATTTGTCCCCAGACGATATCTCTGCATTGTTTTGGAGGGGGGGGGGGGTTGTAGCCTGAAAGGAACAATTTTTAGGCATAGATGAGTTCATTTACGATTGTGTGTGAACAAAATTTGAAATCATTTTTTAAATAATGAAAAGATCAATACTATATGGTTATGGGCCAGTGGCTCATGCACTGGGCAGGAGCCTGTAGACTGACCTTTCTAAAATTACTTTTGTGTCTATATTTTGTTTAGTTTCATTTAGACATAGGAACAGTTGTCTTGGGCTTTTCAAGAGCCATTCTTCATGATGTGGCTGTGTCACTGAGTTGAGTCCTCAGTTGTTTCATTTATTAATTCTATTTATTTATTTTTTTTGTACTGGAAATCAAACTCAGGAGCTCACATTTGCCAGGAAGGTGCTGTGCCACTGAACATCTCCCCTGGCCCAAGCCCTCATCTTCCCTCCCATCTTTCAGTCATGAGGTTAAGTATACACAAGGCTAAATTCAGAAAGAACAGATTAAAAAGTATTCATATAAGTCCTTTTCATCCTCCTAACATATCACTACTCCACTCATCCAGGCACTATGAATCCCTAGTTCTATCACAGAACTTCTTGAGTAGCTTTGCATTATTTCTAAGGGTTAATTAGGTTTTGTTGGTTCAGTCTATTTTCTTGTCCAAATTCATTATCCTGAGTATGTGGTACATGCATATTATAGTTATGACAAAGGGCCCACTAATATGTGGCTTGATTTTATTGTATTAGAACTCTACCAAATGAAAGGAGTCCTCCTTTAATTTATCACTAGGAAAATATAACATATGTATGTCCTGTTGCTCCTGAGCATTTAATATATAGATAGTTTGCTTAAGTATATTTTATAGACTCAACTGCAATGACCTCACAGTGAGTCTTTAGGTTTGCCATTAATAGAGCTCAGTAAAAGACATCAGCAAGTACTGTGGGGTATTGCAAAATCATGAGACTTGGCATTTGCTTAGAGGGAAAACGATGGGAGAAAAGCAGGAGGCAAACTAGGAGGCAAAACTATAGAAACAACATGTATTTTTCTGAAGGATGAATCCTTATGCTACACACTCTGAAATGTTTTTCCTGTAACCCTGAAAGTTTCTCCATGTGGATTTCAGTGTTCTCTATCTGTTATCACCAAGGACCCTCTCTTGGTACATGGTTCCGTAGCATGGAAGTACCTAGGCTATGACATCAAAATGCCTGGATTTGGTCCTAGTTTTGTCCACACTTTTAGGGTTGCTGTCATAGAAAATAATATGACATTTATCCAGCACCATGAGTGATGTTCCAAAGCAGGAGCAGCACTACCCTAATTATTCCACTGATCCATCTGTAGAACTAAGACTCATGAATGGATTTTTAACCCATATGGCCTTAAATGTTACTTCTAGTCACTCATGAAACCACATTTTATTGAACAACTCAATATGCAACTGAGTTGATAATGATTAGATTATTATTGAGAATTAAAACAGACTCCTCTTTCTATGACTAGTAGGAAGGGGATATGTATTTTATTTTATTTTATTTTATTTTATTTTATTTTATTTTATTTTTTTGGCAGAACCGGGGATTGAACTCAGGTCTTTGCGCTTGCCAGGGAAGCACTTATTCCATTGAGCCATCTCCCTGACCCTTGGGATATGTATTTTAATTGTTATTCATTTTATATGTAGTTATAGAACACTATACACCAGGCGCTATTCTGAGTAAGTTAATCCCCATAATAATTTTGTGAGTAAAATGTTACATTACATATGAAGAATTAACACAGAGGAATTCAGCAATGTGTTCAGAGCTACATTTCTAGTAACAGTGGAGCCTATATTTCTAGGCACTTACCCATGATGCTTTTCTAAAAGTAATTGGACATGATTAAGTCTTTTTTTTTAATATGATTAATTCTAATTGTGATAAGTGATATAAATTAGACACATAGGAGCTATAAAAGTAGATTGGACATATCCCCCTATGAAAGATTTTTTGAATCCATTATATCCCATGCTCTGTGGAGGCAATGTGTTCTCTAAGTTCCACTGATCATTGGTGATTTCTTATAAATTGGGAATTTCAATGAGCGTTTCCTAGTGCTTACCTTCTAACTGTACAATGAAAAGAAAAATGCCCCACGCCATTAATTTGAAATATTATTATGCAAATATTACAGCACCTTAGGGGAACATAGTTTAATCTTTGACCATTCTTGCAACTTAGAATCTCACTTAATATTCTTTTTCTTCTCTACTTTGGGTATATTTTGTAGTACAGTTACTAAAAGACTTGTTCAAGCATGCTGTGGACATTGCTAATCTCATGCCCAGGAGCAACTGCTCCCCTAGCTTGGGAAAAGCCAGTGCCAAGGTAGAAATGCTGTGCTAGATTAATCACAGCAAGAGCAGTCAAGGCTGTCTTTTTACTTACGCTGTGTATTTAAGCAATTATTGCATCATTGACAGACCACTGTAAGTAATCTGTAGTAGAAGAAAAAGTCAATCTTTGTCAGAAAGTAAGAGTTTTGACACCAAAGATGTATCTGTCTGAATAACTGACATCTTTGATTCACTTATAACTACAACTGTACTAGGCACAAGAGTAGGTCTATGGTAATTATTGGTGGACTATTACACTATGAAATATGTGCTTTTGGGGCCAGTCAAATAGCTCAGCAGATTAAAGAGCCTACATGCAGGTGCAGGAGCCAGGTGTTCAATCCCTGGGCCTGCTGTGCTGGCCCCATCCCCTTGGCACACTGAAACGACAATTTCATGTGGTGGTGCTCGCTTATAATCCCAGCTCTTGGTAGGCTGTAAACAGGCAGATCACCAGGACTCTGATCTAGTAATGAGACCCTGAACACCCTGTAGATCCTTCCCTAAAATACAAAAAAATGAAATACGTGTTGTTACTGATACCAATACTTGCCCTGCAAGGAAATATAAATGGGATGCAACATGGTATCCTTTAAAATTAGCCCTTATATCTGGACTGTGGTTCATACTTCACAACATTTGATTGTGATTTGACACAAACTATTTCACCTCCTGTACCTGTCCTTCTCCACCATGAAAAGTGCCCAAAGAAGACTTCTCTTTGATAATTTGTTCTAAATTTATGCTTGCCAGAAGTTTGTAACTTTATTTTTTACTGCAGTAATTATCTTTTGGGTTGTGGTGGTAGGAAGAGAAATGTGATGCATAAGCAAAACCAAACATACCAAAAGAATTCGTGTGTGTGTGTGTGTGTGTGTGTGTGTGTGTCTTCCCTCTGGAAAGAGTGCTTGAAGGTCTGGCATGGTGAGCAAGGAGCCCTAACTGATTAGCTCTGCCCCTGATTAGAACACTGACTCACCAAATGACTAACTATGCATCAGATATTTGTCTTGTGCCAACTCATAATCTATGGTTTAACTTGAAGATCCGAGTTGCCTTTGATCTTCTTACAAGCATTTCAAAGAGGATAATACCCTGTGAACCAGTAAAGCCAACTTGACTGGCACAGAGGACATACCCAGTCATGATTATTCTGATTCACTCTACAGCAAAAGCAGTGAGGTCTGAGGTGTCGCTGTCAGAGTTCTGCCTTAGCTCAAAGGGGCCAACAGAAGTCATATTCAGTTGTGTCACTTTAAAGAAAGAAATATCTGCAAACACGATACAGATGTTAGCCCATAATCTATATCCTCATAACAGGAGGCACGGAACACCAAAGATGAAAAATAAACCACTTTTGCCATGTTATAATCGTGTTTTACTTCTGAAGTATTTTAGTAGTTCTGGATTACTATTGTTAGAAGCAAAAGGTAAGCATATATATTTTTCACGTATTTAACCGAGCTCAGCACCTGGGGGATGGAGGAAGCCACAGAAGAGGAATTCTGAAGCCAGGCCCTCAGAGCATTGTCCAGATATGAGGAGCACCAGTGATCTGTCCAGCTTGTCCCCTGTCTCGTTGTCTCCCAGAGACCTGAATATGGATATAGCCTCGTGGAAAGGCCTTGACTTTCACCACGTCACGCCTTATGTCTATGGTTTCATAGGGCCCTGAAAGAGCTGCCAGCTGGGGGCTGCCTGTGGTCAGTACCACCGGCCACAGAGAGCATGTCCTTCCCTGAATGTGGCTGGGGAGGTCCATCTCCCGGTGTACCAATCATTGTTTTTTCTTTTCTAAATATAATAAAAGCTAATAAATAAGATCTGAAAGGTGCAATAGATACTGTGAAGCGGAAAGTAACGCTTCAAAGGGAAGGAACAGCTGAAATGCGGGGAAGGAGAAAAGAAAAGAAAGAAGGAATCACTCTAAGCAGTGTGTAATCTTTGAGGAGTAAACAAAAGCAGCACATGACACAGAGTTAATGAGGATGAAAGTATACGAATTATGTTGCAGGAATACCCACCTGGGAAGCTACTGTGCAGATGACTTTCTATCACATACCTATGAACTTCGGACAAGACAAATTTTATGATTATAATTCAGATTTCTTGAAATAATCATTCAGTGAAATATTTTAAGCATGCTTCAAGGCATAGAAGATTATAACCAATGTTTAAATTAGCTGCTTCATATTTTAAAGTCAACTGATAGCACAGGTATAGCAGAAGGACATAGTCTGTCATCCAACTAGCAAAGGAGGTCACGTTAACGTGAACTCTGACTCATTTTTAAATACAGGAATCTAAACAATATTGCTGTCATATATTGTAAAAGAATAAAACATCATTATGTGTAAGAGCAGATAAAAAAATTCCCCTTATACTAAGGATAGTTAGATTACATATTTAATACCCTGACTAACATTGCTTCACTGTAATGTTACATTTTTTAATCTATATAAGACCTAGACATTTGCATTTTTGAAATCTGTCTGTAATTTGAGTTCAAATTATAAGAAGGTAAAAATCAGAAGAATATCTGTGGAGTTGGCAGTAAACACACCAAATTCCATGAATCAGAGATGACAGATATTGAGATTCATTTACTAATACACTTTCTATATATGTCAAATAGGGTATGAAAAAAGGTAGTTTTACCAATAGAAAAAAAAAATCAAGTAATTTACCAGGTTGCACTAATCTTAGTTTTCTACCACAGAGCTATTTCTTGCAGCATAGCTTGTCATATGCGCTGAGAGCACTGCACTTTGTGGACAGCATCACAGATCACAGACATATTCAGGAATAAAGGAAATTAAAAATTTAATGTAGTGTCTCAGTGCTGAAGCTGCTCATCTAGGAAGTCACTGAAAATTGAAAACTTAGCTTTTTCCAAGCAATTTATTGAATTTTGATGTGTGAAAATCGCTACAGTTATTTACCTTGACAGATGTTCACATAAACATATATTTATGTAGTACAAACAGTTTGTCTCATAAAACTGACCATTACTTTCATAGTTTTTTCCTTATTTTCTTTTATTCCTTCCTTTCTTCCCTTTCTTGTGATGAGAACTCAGTATTTACCTTCTTAACAAAATTCTAATCTCCTATGTAGCACTGTTAACTCCACGCACTCTACTATACAGTAGATCTTTAGAATTTATCATTCTCGAGTAACTGAGATTATATACCTTCTAATTAGCATTTCTTTATAGTGTTTTCTCTACCAATACTGTGGCAGCCACAGTTCTAGTCTCAGCTTTCCTGACTTTGAAAATGTTAATTTTTGTGTAATTTAGGTATATGATTTTCACATAGTAGTTTATTTTTTATGGTTTATTTCATTTAATGTAGTGTCTTCCTCCAAGCGTATCCATGTTATAAGTAGCAAGATTCTTCTTTTGGCTTAAAAATACCTCCTTGTGTGTATATATGATAATTTTTATCCATTCATCCATCAGGAACATTAAGGTTGCTTCCATAGTTTGACCTTCGTGAACATGCTGCAAACATCCTGGGGGTGCAGAGATCTCTTTAATCTGCTTATTTCATTTCCTTTGAGTATACATGTCATTCTGGACCATATCATAGTTCTAATTTTAATTGCTCAGAATTTTAATGGATGTAACTACTATGAAAAAATCAATCATGCTCTCACTCTCTTATTTTTTCTTTACTTCCTTTCCAGACTTTTTTTCCAGGAAATTTTTGTATATGTTTATTTTTTATTAATTTTATTGAGAAAAAAATTACAATGAGATAGCTTCAAAACAGGAGGTAGGAGAGTTACAACAATTAAAATATTGCATAATGTTGTTTTTGTAGTAGTCAAGATGCAGACATGATATCCTGTCCAAATACTATTAGTACAAATTTTTCTTATTGAATTAAGAGAAAGTAGCTGTATAACTATCCTATTTTTTATATACAGATACAAAGTGATCCTTCATTTATATCTTCTTTTTTGTTTAGTTTTGTGAGAGATGGGTATTCCATTGCCATCCAAATGTTGCAGGTGCATGAATTCAGCAAAATATTCCAATATAGTCCAGCAGTCCACAAGAGGAGTGGATCCCTAGAAGAAGAATGTACTGTAGTTACAAGACAAAGTAGATGAAAGGAAACCAAAGGAAATCATTTCCTAAATCTTTTTGGAATTTGGTCAAATCTGTATATATCAATTCTCCTGATAGACAAGTGATGTCATAAATGAGAAATGCTGTGTGGCTAAGTTTACATTTACATTTGGGTCAATAGTGACAAATGACAGAAATGAAGACATGCTAAGTGTGTCTCTGCGGACAAAAGAAGTCCAATTGGAAAGTTAATTTAATTATTTTCATATTTCATGCACATAACAAAAAAACCAGGGTTATTTTTTCCTAAATTAAGTTGCCAGTTGGTTATCATTTAGTCTATATAGTTAGATCAAAACCTGCCTTTACACGAGATATTTCAAAGTATTGATGGTTATTATTCAAATATATTTATTCCTCATTTAACAAATCAGGGATTTAATGACTGTTCAAATTTATAAATGAGTCACACTGTTTGGACTTATGACTCATCAGTCATATTTATGACATCTTGACTAAGGCAGTATGTTTACAAATACCAATAGTTTCAAGCAGAGCTTGATGGCTGGCAACTAAGGTAGACATTAACTCGCTATCTTCAACTATAGGAGCAAACTCTTAAGTTACATAACAAAATCAAACATATACTATGTACTTGTATGTGGTGAATTTCTCCTTAGCAGAGTGATAATGCCTTGTTTTATACTGATGGGGGGTAAATGAGTGGGGGACAGGATAAGGTGCTAAATGAGGTCAAAGATAGTAGCATGGAGGCTGAAAGTGAAATGATGATTGTTCAAGTTTTGGGAAACTGGAGAGCACAAAAGGGAAGCAGAATGTAAAGGAGTAATCAGATAAGGAAGAGACAATGTTTACTCACTTAAAAGTTTAAATTCAAAAAGTAGGTGAAGAAAGAGAAAAAGAATCAATAGAAGGAAACCAAAAAATATAACTAAGAAACCTACACAGTTAAAAAATGAAAGAAGAAAGTGAAGAATTGAAAATAAAGAAAGAAAGAAAAGTAGACCCAAGAAAGAGAAGAGATAAAAGAGGAGAAAAAATCCAAATCAAAAAATAAACTCCAAAATAGAAACAAAACAAAACATGGTGACTCCAAAACCCGATCAGAAATCAGACAAAGGAGGGAGAATAGAAGTTGTAGAGTAACTCTGGTGTTTACAGCTCTGTGATGGTGTGCAAGTCAGATCCCAGAAATGTGCTGTGTATTCGAGCTAAGCTTGCCACGGGCGTTCTGCGGGGTATGGAACTGATTCTGGCCTCTGGACATGGGGCCTAGGGGCGCTCTTCTGCTGGCGGGCACCTTGGTGCTGCTCCAGGTGCACGCGCTTGCACATTGTCGGACTCACTGACTGCTCCACATGCCCCTGACAAGCTGTGCTTAGTCTCAGGGTTCTGGTCAGTAAGCCCACCAAGGGCCTAGGGCCCTACTGTTCTGGGGCTTCTGGGTCCTGGTTGGTCCACGTACCTGACATGTGTGTGCCTGCGTGATGGGGAACTGGCCAGGAAGTTTACTCTTTTAGTAACTAATTCATTTAGTAACCTAAACTGAGAAGTAGAACTTGGTGGTTAAAGAAGTAATGTCTACATTCCTCTAAATATTGTAAGTATCAAATTTTGAAGTAAAAATTACACAAATGGAAAATAATAATATATGAATAAAATGTCATTTCATTTGCTATTTTATCGTAATACTCATTCATTTTTGTTTCAAACTCATTACTTCACTTTAATATAATCAAGACATCAGTAATATCATAGCAAATACACTGTCTAGAATTTTAGTTTGGTTCCCCTTTTAAGGTTGTTTTCTGCAAACATTGACTGATTATGCTAAGTAATCCCAGTAGTAAACTCTTGAAAAAAATGTTCTCTCATTATACATCTTAGGAAAGATACTATTTATATAATAAACCATCATTAGGAAAGAAAATGACAATATCAGATAAATAGTATCATCTTTCATTAATGCTAATTTTATGATGATTACATATTTATAAGAAAAATGTATGTCTAGTTTCATAGTCACGGAGTATATACTACTTTCATAGTGCATTATCTAGGTCCTGTTTTAAATTCAAAAAGTCATTAGCTGGGGTCATTTATTCTTGTATTTTAATGTTTATATTTTTAATGTTTTCAGATAACATGAGTAGATTGTCAGGGTTCCTGTGTACTATAAAATCTAAAGTGTAACCTTTATCATGTTTTATAAATACTGCTGGAGTGACTCCTCCCATGACCTGTGTTGTAACAGAAGCATACAGCCACTGGGAGTCAGCTGCCAGACTGACACATAGAATCTTTGCTCATGTATCAATTATTCAAACACTAGAAACTACCAAGTTACTCAAATGTACTCCTCACAATTTGCTGATTGTGTTACACCTGATTTGTGTTTGCATAAAATTCTCACTTTGGAACATTTCAAATTCTATGAAGTCATTTGCAGTGGCCCTATAAGAAGGGCAGGAAGAGATACCAGGCCTGCTTGTACGCAGTGGAAGGCCTGTACTGAGACGCAGCAGGCTGCAGACATGCTCAAATCATGGAGAGAGAAGCCCCAGATGCTTGGACCTTGCAGAACTGGGAGAAAATAAATGTCTGCTCTTTAAGTCATTGGTCTGTGGTATGTTGTTCTAGCAGTAGTGGTAGCTAATATTGCCACAAACTCCCTGTAACGGCTCACATCTAGGTGCCCCTCCATAGTCTCATGCATTCATATGTTAGGCTTTGGGATGCGGCTTGATCACGAGTGTCTGATTCTAGGCTGGTCCACGAATTGATTTAGCACAATTTAGGATGTGCGTGATGGATTTACTGAAGAATGACAGCCCAATCTAGACATTGGTGCACCAGTTAATAGGAGTATAGCCTGGGTGGAATATCAACACAGCGAAGCAGGAAGGCGTGCGGCTTCCTGCCTTGCGTATCACAATGCCACCAACACTTCCACCTCTGCCATGTCTCCCTGCCTTGGAGCCAGCCAATGATGGATTGAAACTTCCATAAAGTGTGAGCTGAAGTCAACATTTCACCCTTTAACTCGTGCATGTTGGGTATTTTCTACCAGCAATGAGAAAGTAAAATGCTTTTCCAAATCTAAACAAATGAGCTTGTTTGTGCATCAGCTTAGCTTTCTCCACATTGGTGGTCACTGGGACATTTTGTTGCTGGTATCGTGCAGTGCAATTCACCCATTTTAAGTACATGGTTCAAAAATTTTGGGAATCATAGACACTTATTTAACCAGAATCCAAATACAACTTAGTTCACTTTCTGTGCATATTTGTGATATATTTTATGTAATACCACTAAGCCTAACATCAGGAAATCACAACATATGTAACTGTCAATGTATCATCCTTTGCCTATCCTTGCCCCTACTTACTTTGTCAACATTTTAGAAAATCAGTTAATTTTGATCAATTAAAACTGACAAATGAGGGCTGATGAGATAGCTCAATAACCAAGCTTAGGCAAGTGCAGGGACCATAGTTCAGTCTGCGGCACCATATGTTACCCCAGCTCTCCCCCAGGGCAGGCTGAGCTGGACACACACACACACTCACACACACACACACACACACACACACACAATAAATAAATAAATAGAAAGTAAATATCTAAACATAAGTGCAAGTTAATAATTTAAAAATAGGGGCCAAGGAGATGGTTCAGTAGCACAAACGCCTGAGTTCAACCCCCAGTTCCACCAAAATAACAATAATAATAATAATAATTTAAAAATAAAACTTGACAGATGAATGGCCAGGTGCACAACCAATCTTAGAGAGTTTATGTTTCTCTCATAAATTGATAACACAAACAGACAAAATGTGAATGTAAAATACATGAAAATGAAGGAAAGTAACCTAACATTTTTTTCCGTCTTTGAGGCAAGGTCTTGCTGTGTAGTTTAGGCTGGGCATCAACTCACTTTGTAGCCCAGGCTGGCCTTAAACTTGCAGCAATCCTCCTGCCTCAGCCTCCTGTAGGCTGGGATTGTAGGCATGTGCCACCATACCTGGTCCTAACATATACTTAAAGAGTACAGATGGATAAGGAACCTGGAAAAGAGGGGAGAATGGGGACTGGAGAGGGAAAGAGAAAGTATAAAGCTTAAGATAGGATATGTGTAAGTACTATTCCTCAAGATGGGTGCACTTACGTATCACAAATGTACACCAATAATATATATGCAAAGAAAATTTAACATATATTTAAAAATGGAGAATACTAGACATGTCCATTTCTATATTATTCTTTGAAGTGCATGAGGGGCTGAGGAGATGACTCAATGGAAAAAGCACTTCAGTTTGATCCCTGGTACCACCAAAAAAAAAAAAAAAAAAAAAGAAAGAAAAGAAAGAAACAAAGAAAAAGTGCATGAATGCTGTTCAATAAAACAGATGATATTCTGGGTCAAAAAATGAAATATGTCTTAAAAGATTAAAATCATAGAGTCTACTCTCTGAAAAAAGTATTAAAATTAAAATCAAGATCAGTATCATGTGTTAAAATCTCCCACAAGAGAAGAAAGTAACATTGATAGATTCTTAAATATTCACCTTTAAATTTTACTTTTTGATGGTACTGAGTATTGGACCCAGAGCCTCGGGCATGCTGGGCAATTGTTCTAAAACTAAGAGACATCTCCAGCAAGGCTCCCCTTTTTAAAATTGTATTATATGATAGGGTTTGGTTAAGTTGGCTGGGCTGGCCATGGACTCAAGATTCATCTCCCTCTGCATATGTTAGTAAGGCCAGCACCACTACAACTTGGAAATACAAGAAAGGAAAATAGCACAACTAATCAAAAAATAATAAAGCTGTGTTTGTAGGGCTTTTACAGTTTTTAAGTGCCAGTATTTGAAAACACAATTGTTTAAATCAACTAATCTAAATTATAGCTGGGGCAACTATTAAAAATTGGCAGCAAAGTGAGAAGCTAGTTGTTTGAAAAAGCTAGGTAAGCTGATGTATTCTAGGAAGACTGATTCAAGGAGAAAAACATGAAATGGACAGTCAAAGGCTAAATAGACATTTCAGCATCACTACAGAGCCTATAGACACTTAGAAGATCAGCTCTAGTATTAGCCGAGAGGAACCAAGGTCACTGTAAGGATTTCTCTCTGAATGATTACAACCAAAGCCCTAGTAACTGCCCGAGAAATGAAAAAAGTGAATACAAGGTGGGCTGAAAAGAGAAGCAAAAACCTCAAGAATGCTCATTCAGAAGTGGCTCATCTTCTGTTGAACCTGCCCCCGCTCCTTTTCTTATATTTGACCTTGTGGTCTCCAGACAGCCCAAGTTCAGCACTGGTGGAAAGTTCATCTTTTGGTTAGAGAGCTCAGAAAAAGAATTCCATAGGGTGGTGGCTTTGGGGATATGTTGTGTTTAGCTATGGTCCATTCCATTTCATTTTAGGAGCAGACTATTATTAACCAGCTTAAATAATAGTAGACATTTGGGCTAACTTTAAAGTTTTGTAATAATGGTACAGTGACTATTTAACTGTGTGTTCTGGAAGATAGGTACACTAACTTTTCTAGGGAATGTTGGTAGGCTTTCAATTTTTACATTTTAGGAGTTTCTGTGCCATATTCACAACAAATAAGCTTTGCTTACAGGATACAGTTTGCATCTCATATGCTTATTTCTTAAAGCACCATTCTGTCTTTTAGGCATTCATTAAATCATGACACATTATTTTTGCCAGAATTGCACAAACAATTAGCAAACAAAGATTAAGGTGGGCATTCCTTTTTACTTCTAGCCTCAAACTAACTTCTGGACAGTGACAGTGTATTTCTATTCTGTCACTGCACACAGGAAGAAAGCATTACTTCCTAAAATGTATCTGTATGTATGTGTAGACAGAAAGGGAGACAGAGAGAGAGAGAGAGAGGGAGACAGACAGACAGACACACAGACAGAGAGACAGAGACAGAGACAGAGGCAGAGATAGAGACAGAGAGGTTCCATCCCTGGTACAAGATTCCATGCTGGCCACCGAAACCAAGCATGGTTGTGCATGTCTGAAATTTCAAAACTGGGGAGGCTGAGACAGGAGGATCACTACGAGTTCGAGGTGCATTGCAACACACTGTGCTAAGTACATAAGTAAATAAATAAATAGACTTTTTTAACTTTACAAAGGAAGTTAAAAGGAAGACATTCACTCATAACTTTACCATCCAAATACAGCTCACTGTCCTATAGTATTGTTAAGAAGAGAGAGAGAAAGAGAGAGGCAGAGAGAGACAGAGACAGAGAAACAGAGACAGAGACAGACACAGACAGAGACACAGAGAGAGGTAGAAGAAAGACAAGGACTAAGTTACTTTGGAATTAAAAAGTTAAGAATTTTCATGTTTTGTTTAAAATTCTGATATAAGGCCCAGCCAAATAGCTTAGTGGATTAAAGCACCTGCAAGCAGGTGCAGGGGCTGGGGGTTTGATCCCCTGGCCTGCAGTGCCAGACCCGCCCCCAGGGCACACTGAGACAAGATTGAGACTGGGTGTGATGGTGTGCACCTGTAATCCCAGCTCTTGAGAGGCTGTGAATGGGTGGGTCACTACAAGTCCAATCTAGTAGTGAGACCCTGAACACCCTGAAGACCCTTCCCCAAAATACAAAAAAAAAGATGATGATAATAAATATTCTGATATAATTTACCATGAAAAAATGTTAATGATATTTTGACCGTTAAATAACATGTCTATCCACTGGATGGTATTAATGGAATTTCACTTTGGAACATGACAAAAATTAATTAATCTTTCTATGGAATTTAAGTAAAATCAGTCATCACTCTTTCCCATAGATTCTTAATTTTGTAGAATAACTCCATTATTTTTTTTCTTACTTTCCAGCAATAATTTGGAGATTGTGCCAGATTATACAAATAACAGGGACCAAAATGTAAAAGTAAAAAGTATTATTTGTAGTGAATAATTATTGATAAAACTGATACATATTCACTGAGGATAGGCAATGTACGGGACATATCTGTATTTTGCATATATATTTGATTCATGTTTCATTTTTATGAGATATATTAGAAAATTTTATGTCAAACATTTACTATTCATGTGATTTTTCATGCTTCATGTGTTTGTGCTTAAATCATAAGATATTATACATGCAAGTTTGAGTATTTCTTAGCTTTGTGTTGTGTTTCATTATAAATGCATTAAATTATTCTTGTGCCTTTTGCCTTAAGAGTACTCATATAGGAGTTTGGCTTTTATGAGTCTTGCATCCTAATAGGTATCTCTTCAAAATCTCCCATGTCACTTTAGATCTACAAAGACCGACTACATTTCCTCACAGGTATGTAACTCAAACACACTTTAGGGTCTGGTTGTTTTAGTGACAAAAACAACTTGCTAACTCTTTATCATTCATTACGAAATTCAAGAATGTATATTTTCTTCCCTAACCCATTTTTTCACCCACTCAATTTTTTCCAACTTCCTTCCTCAACTTTCTAGATTATAAGTAGTAACAAATCCACAGAAATATCACTGTTGACCTAGAAATGTTCTTGTTATTGCAATCAGCACCAGTTACCAATTCATATAAAATAACAAGTCTGAAGAACTACCTCAATGAAACAAAGGCAGAAGGCATCTGAGATGAGTGCTAATAAGCAAAGTTGATGAAATCTGTTGGGGGTAAAAAGAAAGACAAGTTGAACTCATATGATTGGTGTGTTTTGATGATTATTTCTCTGATCAGACAGACCGCAGGCCCTTCCTAACTCTTCGAACTTTATTTTTCCTGCCACGCAGCTCTTTACTCACTACATGCTCCCTCAAGTTGAAGTTCGTCCTGATGTTCATAGGAGTCAAGATATTCATTCCTTCTCTAGGCCCTGAACCTAGAGTGCTTATTATATGTCTGCTTCTCCCTTCATTCTCCTCGAATAGGGTCATGTTCCTCCTGTCCTTCTACCTCAACTTAAATGTGCCTTCAGATACTTTATGCAACCGCTCAGTCTAAAGGAAACGGGGAAGGAGCCCACTGGATAATGAGAATAAGACCAAGGTATGGAGGGAGGAGGAATAAGGATGAGCAAGATGAGGGGAGAGAGAGACAGGGGAGGAAACAGAAGCGTAAATAATTAGGATGTGTTACTCACGGTCACTGACTCCCAGTGATGTGTGTGACCACTACATACTGAAAACATGTACTAGGAAAAAATAGGTTCATGCATGCTGGCTTTGTCTCTCAGAGTTCTTTTACCTTCATTTATAAAACTGGTTATAGCTTGAGCTCATTCAATCACCTGTTTAACTTTTGAGCAAATGAAGCTGCCAGCACTGGGACATCTTTGGCTCTATCATCACCCGTATTGAGCTCCTGTTTTCTTGCCCACTCAGTGATACTTTTGTTTTATTGTTTTATAATTGACACACAAGAAATAGTTAAGGGGTTGATACAGCCCCAAGGTCTGAGCACCCATTTGAGAAGCACAGGGACCTGGGTTTGATCCCTAGTACCACATGCTGTTCTGCTCACTGAAACCGGGCTTGGTGGTACACACCTATAATCCCTGAACCGGGGAGGCAGAGACAGGAGGACTGCAGTGAGTCCTAGCTGCATAACAAGACCTTGTAGCAAATAAATAAATGAGTAAATAAATAAATATAATTAAAAGAAAGACATTCACTCAAAAGTTTACCATCCCAATAGAGCTCAGTGTCATACAGCATTGTCAAGATAAACCACTAGAGATAACCTTACAGTGCTATCAGGAGAGACGTATGTGATACAACTGCAGATATCCATGCACAATACAATTCAACTTGGATTACCCGGCATATCCATATGAAAAAGTCTAAAATCACTGTGGTTTCTTCACATTCTCAATATTAGGGTACAATTTAAACATTGTATTCATCTAGCACCTTCTTAACAATCAATTTTCTTCTCTAATTTTTGAGAAGCCACAGGCCTCAGATGAAAAGTTTAAAATACCATTTACAATTGCATCAAAGAGAAACAGGAGGGAAAGGGCAGGGGCCACAGAAAGATTGAAGACGTGTTACACACCTGTACCAACTCTCTGCAGAGAATGCAGTTGCTATGGATTGCCAACATGGACTAATAAAATTTTGTTTCAAAATTAAAATATAAATTTATAATCCCGGTAGCATTTTTACTTTTATTAATAAATAGGAAGCGTTATTTCTTGCAGTTCTGCAAATTAAAACTGTAAGATTAAACTGTCAGCAGTATTTTCTGCTGGGGCCTCCCTGCTTGATTTGCAGGAGGTCACCTGTTCCTTCTGTCTCTCTGCCACTGTGTCGCGGCATCCCTGATAGCTCTCTGTGTGTCCAAACCCTTCTTTAAGCAATAATAGCATTATGGATTAGACACCTAAGCGTGATGTATATTTCTATTTGTATATATTCAAGCTATGCAAATCTACAACTTGATGTTTGAATATACATGTGTACTTTGTGAAATGGTCATAATCAATAGATAAATCATCATAAACATAGGTAGGTCTATTTCAGATTAAATATATCACAGATAGATGATACAGGAATTTAGAAAAACCAGCAGTTTTGGCTTTTTCATATCATACTCATATGTCCTTTTAACTTTTATTACCTTCTTATATTGACTCTGGTAATAAAACAATGCTAAATAATAGATTATGATGTGGTATGTTTACTTTTTCTCACTTTAGTGGAAATATTGATTCCATATATCAAAATTTTTATATTGAATTTGAAAAACAACAGCTAATATATTTTAGAATTATGTTTCAATTTTTTATTACTATTTATATTTGGTATTGGATTTTTAAAAATTATCAGAATTGAATTTTAAGTGTTGAAAGTATATTTTTGACATCTGTTAGAATATTCAATACTATTTTAATACTATCTAAATGTCACAGCTGTTTTAAAGCTATATTCCTTATTTCCCTAAGATGATAATTATAATTTTATGCTACAACATAGTTGATCCTTAAAGCATTTTTCCAGGTTTCAGTTTCAACAATTTATTCTTTGTAACCTGAAAAGTTGGATGCAATGGTGAAAAATCCAAGCAGTGCAAGATCCTACAGTTTTAACATGAAAATATTGATCTTTATGTAGCCTATGCATTTGAAAGAATGTGCTAGATTAACTTCTTCTTTTTCTCTGAGAAACACACTGTCTGTCTATGCACTTTTTCTTTTCATTCATATATGTATATATGAATGTATATTCATATATAAATATATATATATATATTCATGCATAGATACAGTCATATTTACTTTAGAGTAACTATCATTTTAGTGTTCTTTAATAATGCAATGCAGATTGCCCATGTTGTGGCTTATACTTAGATCTTACCCCGAATCTCATGTGCTCCTATGTGGTGTAGTGGATAGCTAACCAGTTGTCAACTTGTTAAACCCAGCTGAGAAAAACTAGCAGGTGCTGGGTGTGGGAAGCTCACCTGAGGATTGTTGCCAGCAGATAAGCACAATGGAAAGCTGTCAATATGCTGTTAGAGATGTTGTTTGGAGAAGCTGTTGGAGCTATTGGAAGCTGCTTGTTCACTTGGGCTGTTCTTTTGGAGGACCTTGTCGTGCTGGCTTTCCTGATGAGCTTGGCTGTTCTCGTTGGAGGACGAGCTAGAGACCTTCACTGCCACTGAGAACGGCTGCGATTCATTTTAGAGGAGCTCTGATCCTCACACTGAGCATCACTTTCTGACTCCAGAGTGGAAGATGGTGTACTGCTCCGCCTTGGGGAGATGCTTACTGCATTAGCTTTTCTGAAGGAAACTCAGCTTTCTTCATCACTGAAGGAGCTTGGGACCTCATGTTGTTGGGGATGGCTATGGGACTTTTCAGGGAGCTCTGGTGCTTACCTTGAACATTGATTCCTGGCTGTAGCTCAGATCCCTCAGCCTGCTAGCACAGATCCCACATCCTGAGAATGTGATACTTACCTATCAATAGGTTAGTCCATTGATGAATCCATAGATAAATGTGACTTGGAAAGCAGACCCTAGTGGGGGAAAGGGTTCTCTGGGGACTTCCATAGTTCTGGAGAATGGGTGGAACTCCTCCATTGGCTGCCATTCATGCCATGGACTGTTTCTCCTCTGCCATGTCTTTCTGCCTGACTGCCATGTCTTGGAGCCAGTAGACTGTGACTGAGACCTCTACCAACTGTAAGCTGAAATAAACCTTTCCTCTTTAAAATTATGGGTGTTGCATATTATATCTCAGTGACAAGAAGGTAACTTAGATACCATTAATATTTTTATTGCATGTGTTTATGGTAATAGCCTTCTTGGGTAAATTAAGGGAATACATTCAGAGGAAAAGATGAAGATAGTGAAAGACGTTTAAAATGTGCTATTTTTCAGCATTTGACTCTTGAAAACATAGTCCTTTGATCTCCTGGATTCACATAGCAAAATATTCAGCATCTTTGAAGGAAGTTCTAAAAGAGATTATGTATGAGCATTTTGTAGAGTAAGTGACAGGGAATTATGCAAGAAATTGCACACTGACATAGTTCTAATCATAATGATGTTCATGAAGCAACAGCTCCAGCCTAAACTCTTTGTGGCTTGTTATTTCCACTCCTCCTCCCAACAGAGACAATACTGTGCTCAGCCAAATGTAATGAGAGGGGAGCAAGAATGGACCTAAAGCCACTAGTTTTCTCAGAGACACAAATGATGTAATTTCCCACCATGCTTCTCAGTTTCAAGATTTCCACAGACTAAATGAAAGTACACTAATGCACCTCTCTCAAATACTGTGACCATAAAATTATCCAACTCACAAAGATGGGAGTCTGCAGCACACTCCTAGGTTCCTGGCCAACTCATCCAGGGCAAAATATACACAGTGCATAATGTGGATAATGTGTTCTGTTAGATCTTTTGGCCAGAATATTGGGTTTGAGCCTCTGGGACATGTCCTAAATATAGGAGACTTCATCCAACTCTCTTCTGAAGGAAGATCTAAAAGCTTCTCCGTCATCTTGGTTATAATCATGTTAATCCCTTCTCCAAAGTGAGTTGTTCTCCCCAGTGACTCCCGATGAAGCCATGTTATATTTAAACATCACTGAGTCATTATTTTGGCTCATTTCATTGGCTTTCTCTTCTAAGGTGCAACTGCGTAGGAAAGAGCATGAAAATCTTAGGCTTGCATCCAGCTAGGCTGCTCAGTCTTTTCATCTCCAAAAGATGGAAATTCTTCCTTCCCTCCAGAGTGGCTGGAATGACCAACTTCATATATTTATGTTCCTAACCTAGCCACTGATCTAACATTTATTGATCTTTTACAAAATGCTTAAATTCTAAATCTTATTTCTCCATATATCATCCAATTTGAGTCACCTACCAGACCAGTGACCAGATATTATTATTGCTCCTGTATTCAGACCAAGAAATTACTTATCATTGAAGGAATTCAGAGAGTTTGATACCAGAGCCAGTGGTCTATGTTATCATTGCTTCATGCAATGTAAAGCATCTGTTTGAAGGGTGTTTAGAGAGTGCAATGAGTCTTAATTTGCAGATATGACAAAGCTCGTAAAGGAAGATGAAGACTGTTTGCAGAATGAAGCCATCACATAGCAAGGATGCCATGAATGTGTTTGATTAATATAACCAGAGGCAAATATGGGTTAACATGAATCCATTCTTGGCATGACCTGAAAATGGAATATAGGATAAGGACACAGCTGAGGAAATAAATTTATGACTGGCAGCAAAGAATAAAAACTACAAATCTAATATAATGAGGGCCCAAGGCAAATGTGCAAAGAACGGACCCTGGCCAGGGAAAGGAATATGATTCAGATTCTGCTAGGCAGATGCTGAGAATAGATTACCTTATAACACAAGAGCTGACCTGTGGTTGGACTTGCATTCTCATAGTCACATGTGTGGCTACTTGGGAGGAACTAGAATTTAAGGCTGGTGACATCCATCGCAGTTAGAAGCTTAGGGTTGAGGAAGGTAGCTTCCAACTGTAGTGGAAGGGAACACTAGCCTCAGCCTGTAGCTAATGGCCATAATTATTTGCGAGCAGAGTGCAAATATCTGCCCAACTATATCAGTATGCTGGGCATACCATAATAAAGTATTTCAGGCTGAGTGAATTAAACAATAGAAAATGGGGGACCAGGGACATGGCTCAGTGGAACAAGCACTTCCTTGGCAAGTGGAAAGGTCTGAGTTCAATCTCTGGTTCCGCCAAAAAAAAAAAAAAAAAAAAAAAAAAAAAAAGAAATAAACAATAGAAATTTATTTCCTCTCAATCCTGGAGTCTACAAATCTGAGATCAATACTTGGTCACCCTGATGCCATTTGAGCTCTGTAGATGACCATCTTTCCCTTTTATCTTCATATGGTTTTGCACTCTGTGTTTATCTATCTCTTCTTCATATGAGAACCAGCTATCTTGGGTTGGAGTCTATCTTAATTGCATCATTTAAAGTTAATTATCTCTTTCAAGGTATTCTTTCCAAGTTCAGTGATCTTCTGCTGTACTGAGGTTAGGATCAGGAAACGGGAATTCTGGAAGGAAATAGTCCAGCTCATAAGAGCATTGGATACAAGCAGGTGGGTGAGTGGCTAGCAGAGGTTTCTCTCAGACTGTTGCTTTACTAGTGCTGCAGGATTAGGTGATACAAGGAGAACTCATTGTGTAATCATCTTTCCTGTAAGTAAGATTTCTAGTCCCAAATTTCCAGAGTTCTAACACTTTCTTTGGAGATAGTCCCTAATGCAATTTTAAATAGCATTACTTCTGAGATGATTCACTGTAAAGAACACAGCTCTTGAATTCCTTTGAAGCCACTGTTTTGGGATAGATAGATACAGCAGGGCATGCAAGTTTTAGCAAATACAAAGTGTCACTCTTTGTTTTTCCCATCCCTGAACACTTCTGCTCTGAAGGCAGAGAATTAGAAGGCAGAACATGATGGGCAAGGGAAATGATGGAGATGAGAATGTGTTTATAGTAGTTGCCCCAGGGGTGAAGACATTCATTTTGATAACATCACTTTGAAACCTGCTTGTTAGAACCTGATGCTTTTCCATTACAGGGCACATATCATCTTCTTATAAAATACTTCCTAAAAGGAGAGGATAAATACCAAGCATTTGGGACAAGACATAAGGTATGTCTACACAGTTTTGAAAATGCACTGCATTTTCACTTTTATCAATTCTAAGTATAACTTACCCAGCATTCTCTTCAGCGAATGTTTAAACCCGTGAATCCCTCAATGGAAATCTAGTCCATATGTTTCTGATTCATTTACACTTAGCTCATCAAAATATTGTTTTGCAAGAGCTATTTGAAGTCCAAAAGAGCTTTGAAAGCTTTTTTTCTTAGAAACAGGAAATCGGTTTTTGCCAAGTGTAAACAAACATTCCCCTGCTCCCTGTGCTCATATTTTCATTGGAAATTTAGAAGACAGAAGGTTAGAGAGCTCTCTAAACCTGTCCAAAAACAAATCCACCCTCTACACTGTGTGGCACTAAAATATATTCCTATTTTTCTTATCTTTACCTTTAAGTGTCATTTAAAAAATATAAATTTCCCTTTAACTCTTATAAATTTTGAAATTAAGGCATTTAATTTTTAATTTTACCTTTTCGTTGTGTTCTTGTCTGTGTTGTTTTTTTTTTTTTTTTTTTTTTTTTTTTTTTTTTTTTTTTTTTTTTTTTTTTTTTTTTTTTTTTTTTTTTTTTTTTTTTTTTTTTTTTTTTTTTTTTTTTTTTTTTTTTTTTTTTTTTTTTTGTATTAGGACATGGTGTACAGGGTGTACAGGGTCTCATATGTAGATCGGACTCATAGCGATCCTCTTGTTTACAGCTTCCCACGTGCTGGGATGATAGGCGTACGCCACCACACCCAGTCTAAATTACCATCTCAGCGTGCCCCAGTGGCAGGGGTGGCATGGCAGTCCAAGAGACCCAACTCCCGGCCCTTGCGTGTGCCTAGGCAGGAGCTTTTATCAGCTGAACTATTTGGCTGGCCCTGCATTCTTTTCTATCTAAATTTATTTATTTATTTATTTGATACAAGGCCTCACTACACAGCTTAGACTTACAGTAGTCCTTTGGCCTCAGCCTCCGCTATGCTCCACACTGGCACTATAGGTGTGCACTGCCGCACCGCCACACCCACTCCTGGCACACCCAGGTTTCCCTGGTCTGTAGCACATGCAGTGCCTGGGATTGAGCCCCGGTCTTTGTGCTTGTTAGGAAAGCACTTAGACCACAGAGCTTTCTCCTTGGCTCTTTGCCAACTTACATAAGTTTTCCTTACATCTGTTAAGTCAGGTCCATGTGGGAGTCCTGGTTTGTATGATTGGGTTAGGTAGATAATTGCATTGATGTCCAAGTTTGTCATTTTGCCGATCTTGCCCATATTCTTTTGGTAATCCATCAAGGAGCGGTGAAGGTCTCCAAAATACCTTAGAATAGGATGGAGTTCAGAAAGTCACACCCAAGTAAAAGAATGCTGAGAGGCATCAGCTATGAAATTTCCTAGTATGGGGGCTGGAGAGACAGCTCAGTGGCATAAAACCCTGCCTGGCAAGCACAAGGTTGTGAGTTAGATCCCCAGTACTGAAAAAACAAAAAGAAACAGACAAAATCTTCCTAATATGCATGTGACCCACTAAATTTGACGTTTTAGAACACTGTCTCTGAGCCTCATCAAAGCGTAGCACAGACAAAGACAGCTGTCTGTCCTCAGGAACACTTAAAGCAAGCCCTGAAATCCACCTGAATGAAGCAGTATCAGAGATTGATCAAACTTGACATAGACCCAAATCATGTGCTGACCAAGAGGATGAGCAGCCTGGAGAAGGAGCATCAGAAAGCAAGGGCAGACTCTGCCCCCCTAAAAAAAATAACTAAAGTTAAAACCAAAGGGTGAGCAAATAAACTATAGTAATAAAAATGAACTGAAAGTAAACCCTTGCCTAAGAGCAGGAGTGAAGAGGAAAAGATAAGAATGGAGCCTGAACTAAAACGGCAGGATTTACGATCTCCCTTGTGAACAGTCATGGATGGCAGAGGCCCTCTCTCTTGCTGATGGAGGCCTTCTGTCATGTGCATTACCACAGTTAAAACCTGGAGATGTAGTCCATGTAGACTGGCTGTTTAGAGTAGCCAAGTACTATTATTTCTATTATCTTCATAGGAATATTTTATGTTAGATGGACAAGGAGATACAAGGATTGGAAATGTTGATGTTAGAGTACTACAGAACAACCAGGCAGGCCATGGCTCAAACCCAAAGTCAGGACCCAGGTATTTTACAGATTACTGAAAGATTTAAATAGAAACCTAATCATGAAATGGAAAATCCATACCACTCATAAAATCCAATTCTCTGTTCACTTAACTTGAAGCCTATAATATCTAATAAATACAGAATTAGTTTGTACTCAAAACCATTTTTATCAAGATGCATACCTGGAAAAAAGATGTCAAATTGTGAATTGTGATAGGATTACTCCATTTTAATGTATAACATACTGATCAAATGAAAATTGAACTTAATCTTCATTGGTCAAGTAGTTGGCTAAAATAATGGCTCCTGAAATAGCAAAATGTCAAATAACACGGTCTCATGATTGGGTTCAGGGTATGTCCAGAAGTCCAAAACAAGCCAGTTCTTTACTAACTTGATGCATTGGGAAGCTCTCGAATTCACACAGTTCACCTTTTGGCAGCATTCTATTTCCTCTGACAGCATTAGGATTCTGCTTCAACACTTTGACTAATGCTGTGAACTGCTAATGCTGTCTCTCCTGAAATAGGTCATTTGCTTGCTTTTGGAGAACCAAAATGTTTTAAAATTCCTCCTTATTTTCACTAACTCATATTTCCTTACCTTATTTTATTCCTGGGCTTGGGATTTGATTCAACTAGAACAATACATATAGATAGATATAGATATAGATATAGATACAGATATAGATTATAGAAATAATCTACATTAATTAATAAAAAGGAACACTACTCATGTTTCTTTGTTTTGCTCTTTGATTATATTCAGTTTTCCAGACCCTTGTGAATTATGTCATAAACCTCTTTAATCTGTCTCCAGTTACTTCAATATTTTTCCCTGTTTCCTTGTTATTTGCAACCTGCCTCTCATGGAACCATGCTCCGCTGCTGAAGTAAATCAGCTAAGACTCTCCTGGAGTCTCAAGACTTACATAACTTCCAAGAATTCTTCCCACATCAGAGGTGGCTTTGTACTGGGCCAGAATTTCTTCTGATCTCACATTTCAAGTCCTTTGTAACAGAACTCCAATTTTGATCCAATCTCTAGTGATCTCTAAAAAGCAGCAATATGTCAAGTTTTCACCACCACTGTTTGCTTCCCCTATCTGCTTCATAAGCTAAGTTCTGAGATGCTACAGCTCATGATTCACGTATGGCAATGACAGTGACGTTTTGACAGTTAATTTTAGGTGTCAGTTTGACTGGATTAAGCATTAGGGAGCCAGCAAAGCAGTATTTCTGGGTGTTTCTATGAGGGTGTCAAGAATCTTGCATGTAGGTTTCAGGGCCCATTTGGGAAGATCCAGCTTCAGTGTATGCAAGCACAAGGTGGGGTGCCTAGGTAGAGCACAGTGGAGGAAGGAAATAGAGTCTTATTTTCTTTTGCCTCTCACCTCTGAAGCTGGGAAATGCTTATTTACATTTTTGACTATTAGAACTCCAGTATTTCTGGCCTTGAACTCTAAGATTAATGCCAGCATTTAGAGCACTTCCATGGATTTTAAAGATGCTGGTATCAGACTGTAAATGACACCAGTGGGTTCCCTGATTCTGAAGATTTTGGACTTGGAGTGAACTGTGCCTTTGGCACCAAGTGGCCTCCTGTTACAGATGGCCTCTCATGGGGCTGCTCGGTCTCCAGAGGTGCACAAGCCTGTTCCCATAAGTCCCCATGTCCTTGTCTGTCTTTCTCTTTGTCTCTTTTTCTCTCTTTCCCTTTCCCTTCCTTTCTTTCTCGTTCTTGCCTTTTCCTTTGTCTCTTCCTCCCTCCCTCCCTCTCACCCTCTGTCCATCCATTTCTCAGTTTCTTTCTACACACATGCAACAACAACAGCAGCACATATAATTGGCTTTGCCTTTTTGGAGAACCCTATTAATGCAGATATGTTCAAAATTACTTGTAAGGTTATTTAGCTTAATGGATCCCCTTGATGAAGGAGAGAAAATTTAATTTTCAACCTAACTAGCCTTATATAGTACCCAGGCTGAAATAAATAATGGCACAACCACTGTATCTTTACTAACAGTCCCTGTGTATGTTCCTGCTCTCATGAGTGTACTCTGGACAAGCTATCAACTGCTTAAAACACTTTCTCATTATCGCCTTATCAAATAAAGCATGAGAGACTCACAATATTTTTTTCGGAACCAGGGATTGAACTCAGGCCCTTGTGCTTGCCAGGGAAGTGCTTATTCCACTGAGCCATCTCCCCAGCCCCAATCATACACAAAGCACAATTTTTTAATTATGGAAAAATAGTGGGTGGAAGTTCTGTGAAATAGTATATGCAAAGCAGGGAGTTTATTAATCCATCTCATATTCTTCTGATTGGCATTCGTGAGTGCTCGGAAGAAGTCATGTTTCTTTGATTGTACTATTTGCTTGTATCTCATTTCTTCTTCAACTGAGAAAGAAAATGTTCTCTGTGGAGACCTGACGATGTTGCATTGATTGTTCCACACATTTAGCTACACTTCAAAGAATGAAACTGATACTGTTTCAGCTCACCATTTAATTATAATCAAAACCTTTAAACTTGGCCTCATATTTCCCCTTCATTCTTTCTACTTATCCTTCATCATTCTATTGATTATCCTTCATAAGCAAATAGTTTTGTCAGGAGGAATTTTCCTCAGAAGCTGACATATTCCTTGTAACAATGACTGTGCCATCACATACTCTGAGGGTTCTTAGACCAGATGGCGGAGGCATCTTGAGAGCGTCTTCAGACGGGTTTTGCTGCAAAGTATGTTCCTATTACATTTTATAATTTATCACTGAAGGCTTATACTCACTTCTGTTCTAAAGTCCATTATCTGTTCCTAAAAGAATTATTGAAACAGATTAATGGGTCTTCACAACAACCATGACTGTGGCCAAAAGGAAGATGATTGTCTTACTTGAATAAAATTAGTGTTGATCTTTAAAAATTGTAGTGAACACCAAAACTTAGTCTGGAAAATGTTAACGCTTTGTTTATTTCTAAGAAAACTGATCATCATTAGGTCCTTCTTTTTCTCTTTCTCTTCCATTCCTTTGTTTTGTTCATTTGGATTCCTCCACGCTAATCCAGAAGCTCATAAAAATGTGAAACATAAGGAAAAGATTCTAAAGAAGAAACCATGCTTTACATGTCAGACCTTTATTTTTTACTACTTTGAAAACCTGAACGTTAAGATTAGTTCCTCTTCAAAAAGTAAAGAAAAATTTATGTATATGTGTAAAATGTAGAATTTAAAGGAAGGGTAATGCTTGTACTCAGATATGGTGTTCACATAGCTGACCTTAAATTTCCTACCTAAAACCTCTATACTCTTTATAAAGCAAAATATGGGGAGTTTTCTTTATTTAAATTAAAAATATAGGGGCTGGGGAGACGGTTCAGTGGAATAAATCCGGTTCAAAATCCGGTTCTGCAAAAAAAGAAAAAGAAACAGAAAGAAAGAAAAATAACAATTAAAAATTATTTTTGTTAAATGTCCATTGGGCATTCATCTTTTCTTGGGGAATAGAGGTTGACTTTTTTTTTTCCAAAAAAGATACCATTTTTGATATTGCATTTTTCTTAAAAACATGTAAGATATAAAAATTTCCTTTCTTCTACTAAGTTCTAGGTTAATAGGTACATTAGTACCTGACAGGGCAGAAAAAAGCAGGTGCCTAAAAAATGATTTTTTAAAATGTCCAAATTGGAAAGAAAACTGAGGTGAGTAGGATTTTGTTTAAAGATGATAGACTGAACATGCACATTAGGTGAACTACTTCTTTAATCCTTTAAAAAATGAAACATTAACAATAAATGATGTGATCCTACATGCACAAAAAGAAGATAATAAGAAAATTATTTGGATGTTTAGCATTCATGGATAAATATTAAAAAGTGAAGGAGAAAGTGTTCTAAACCATCAGGAAGAAAGGGCTGCTGGATTGTGTTGGATTATTTTGCTGAATTCACGCACCTATAGAATTTAGATGCCAATGGAATGCCCATCTCTGACAGGACTAAACAAACAAACAAACAAAAAAGGATACAAAAGATGGACCATTTTATATTTATATATACAGAATAGTTAGGCTAAGATATACAGCTACTTTTGCTTAATTCAATGAGTAGAAAGATTTGTACTAATAGTGTTTGGGCAGGATATCCTGTCTACTTCTTGTACTACGGATAACCATTAAGAAGATAATGTACAATGTATTAATTATTGAAATTGTCCTATTAATCAGTTTTGAAACTGTCTCATTGTTATTTGTTTCTAAACAAAATAAAATAAAGGAATAAAGGGCTCTGAAGAGACCCCAAAGGGTGATGGAACTCTTGAAATAAGGAGAAAAATAGGTTACAAATGATTGGGTTGAATCCTTTTAAGAGGCTGTATCTCTGATCTCTCTTGGCCTCTTCCCTAACTCTGAGTGAGAATTCACACATCATTTGCTCATCCATAAAACATTTCCAGAAAAGGTTCTCAGATTCTAGCCATCGCGCCCGCCACCGCCCAGCCCCTGAGACCAGCCAGAGACAGCGCGGCCGACTCCGCCGTCCTGCTCCATCCCGCCCGCCCCCGCCCAGTACCTGAGACCAGCCAGAGACAGTGGCTGACTCCAGAGGCCTCCTGGATCCCGCCCCAAGCTCTCGCAGCGAGAGCGAATTTACAGGACTCACCAGGCTTCCCAGAGCAGTGAGAGGGTGGTGAGTCTGAGGGAGAGCCTTTGGCTTCTTCCCACATGCGCTTCGCGGATCCCTGTCCCCAACCCCTCCAAGCCAGTGACTGGTCTGAAACCTCAGGACCCACTCACCAACACCTCCCCGGATCCCCTGAACTAAAGCCCACTGATTGAGTGGGAATTTCCCCGATTCTCTGGGCATCAAAGGTCAGTGAGTGTAGAACCTCAGGCCCGTCGTGCCTGAGATACATTTCCCAGGGATTAAGCTGCCCGTCACCTCCCGTGGCCGGGTGACAGCTCCAGGCACACTGTGCCAGAGAAACACTTCCAGGTGATTACTGGTCCCACCCCACAG